>JBBPDA010069002.1:0-12834 GCA_037974385.1 Arnoldichthys spilopterus | reverse complement strand
GACAGACAGAGAGACAGACAGAGAGACAGACAGAGAGACAGACAGAGAGACAGACAGAGAGACAGACAGAGAGAGAGCGAGAGAGAGAGCGAGAGAGAGAGCGAGAGAGAGAGCGAGAGAGAGAGAGAGAGAAGATGAAAGCTAAACCTCCTGGCTCAAATGGTCAGTACCTGACAGTGCTTTTTTCCCAGCTGCGTGGTAGGCCACTATGAACTTTTTGCCTTCTTTTTCCTCAGTCTTGGTCTCTAGTCCTGGGTACAAAGTCTTCACTGCTTTATGAAGCAAAGTACGTTTCTCCTTGGAGTCATTTTCCACCTATGCAGGAGAGCCGATTACAGACAATCATAGCACACAACCACAGCTTCTTCACATGTCTAGAGTGACTCTCCCTGGGGAAAAAGTCTCTTTTTGTGTGGACAAAAGTATATCAGTGACACTTGAAAGATGAACAAATGTTTGATATTTAAACCCCTTAAAACCTAAATAACCACTATTTTTGTGTCCTTCTGTCTTGTATTTATAGAATGAACTGAAATTTTTCCATTTAAATCTTTAAGCAAAATAAACATATTCTAATTTTTTGTGACTCAACCAAAGTGGTTCTAAATGTAAAAAAAAAAAAAATACTTCAAGTTAATTTCAATATGACCATTTAAGCCAAGTACACAAGCCCACGTGATGATATTAAACCACAGCAAAAACTCTTACCTCAATTGCTACGTTGCCCTCCTTATTTTTGAAGAGCTGCAGATCAGCAAGCTGCTGTTTCTGCCCTTCTGTTAGGTCCTGACATTCTGCTGGCTCAACTTCTACAGCGGCTTCCTGAGAAGAGTGGACAAGAGAACTTCTGTAACCCAACTGGACTGCAAAAATGATACGGTCTCTGCATCAGCTTTCTTAGAGCAAGACCTTAGAACTCTCGAATTGTCACCAGCAGTTCATGTCTTACCTCAGTTTCCACAGGAACTGAGAGGTCATCTAACTGCACAACCTTTCCCTCTTTGCTAATCTCATGAACCACAAAATCAGAATACCTGATGAGTCAGGAAAGAAAACATCCTTTATTCAAACACTGTTCAGGAGCTCATAGTGTCCTGCTGTTAACAGTCATGGTTGTCATTTGCAGACTGTGCATCATTCGTCAGTTTCAGAATTACATCATTTTAACTTTGTTTATTGACAGCACATTGCAGAAATCATTATAGTGAAATAGTTATTAGGACAATTTTACAAAACCACACTGACCACAGACACTAAAAACATAAGAGAATAACACCATTATAGTGAGTAACAATTTTGGGATTGTACATAATCCTATATGAGAATGTGAGATTCTGAGGAAGCAAGAGCAAACACCCACCTCTCCTTCAAAATTCCAGAGAATCCTTTATGGTCACTCACAAACTTGTGAATGCCCACATCCACTTCACTGAGACCATGTTTCATCATATCTGCAAAGCTTTCTCCCTCTCCATCTTCAGCCTCAAGAGCCTCCTCTTCTTGGTCCCCCTCCTCCTCCGGCTCTTCTTCGTCTTTCTCTGCCTGTTTAGTGGCATGGCTACCATTAGCATCATCCTGAACTCGAGCTCTTTTAACAGCGTGCTCTGAATCCTCTTCAGGACACGTTCGCTTCTCTCCGATATGAATCGGCTCTGTTACGAGATCCTTGTCCTCCATTAGTGCAAAGCTGCTGTCAGGAATAAACGAGGAGAGCAGAACAAAGGTAAAAATGTGTTGCACTTATTGTGGTATGTAGACTAAAGAACAAAAAAGACCAAACTTAAATGCCATCATCAAGTTATTTAGTTTATTAAACTAAACTTACTCTCTGGAGGAAATTTGTTGGAGAGCTGGAAAATTCTTTAAGTTGTAGTGGGGTCTTAGGTTCGACCAAATTTTAGCACGATGAAGACAGTGAGTAACTCTGTAGAACAGAATACATCATATGAATAACATCTCCAGTATCCATTCTACCCATTCCCAGATAAAAGGTGGTATTTATTCGAGGCGGGGTTTAACACTGTCAATCATGAATGTGTGACATCAGGGTGGTGGCAGACACCAATCACAACTCTCTATCACCCCCCACACACACAATCCCACGGATGCACAAGCCTGTGAGCAATACCCGAGACTAGTGGATCTACAATAAGCCTTGCGTCACTTCAGATTGTACATGTAATTGTTCGCTTGGGTAAAACAGCTATGTGACTGGTGGAGCCAGGTATCCTGCTAGCAGACAGACTCATGAAACTCCTTACTCACTGTTACCTAGCTTACTCTGTTCATGCAAACGCAGCATGAATTTTATGTTATCTAGACCAGAAACAAATAATTAGTTCATCTACTTTCTCACCTTGTCCAGCCCAGTCCTGTTAGCCGCACTGCTGCTCTAAGCATCGGAGGAAATCCATTGCAAACCACGTGTCCACGTGCCCGCTCTCCTCCGGAAGTGTTTACTCGTTAAAGCCCCGCCTGCGCGCTGTTCATTGGCTCACTGTGAAATCTGGGTTTAGCTCCGTTTCACCCTTGCGTGATCATAAACAAGAGAAAAAGCAAATCTGGCCGCTCTTCGCTAATGCCCAGCTTCAGCCACCAACGCTAATGCTGTTAACCCGTTCATGTCCAATAACTGCATTAGTCTAATAAGGAGAAATGTCACAGATCTCGTTCCAATTTGTCTAAAGCGATTGTTTTTAGCTCATAGCATTTTAAATGACATATAGTGTTTGCATTTTCCAATTGAATTTCTTCGTTAAATTCAGGATATTATTGGGTATAAAATTCTTATAAATAAACAAAAATCAATTACAATGCACAATGAACACAAATTAGTATTAAAGCCTCCAAGTCCATTAACATGTGACTGTTATAGCGTAATGTTGCTGTAGCTCCGCCTGAAGCTAATGACTGGCCTAAGGCTGTGGGCGGACCACACTACACACGCTTTTAAAACGGAAACACCGCGACTGAGGGTCTTGTCCAGCAGGGGGTGCTGTGGATCTGCGCCGATGTTCATTATTTAAATCCCTTTCTTAAAGCAGGACGACAGATGAAATGAGTCTGTGGCCTGTGAATGAGAGTAATAATGTTAATAACCCCCCCCCCCGACGGACAGTGTAGTAGTCATTCAACTTCAATTCAAAGATTTTTTTAAATAACCCTAAAAATATCAGTTTCACGGTGGATTTATATAGCACAGTCCACCGCTGATTAAATTCCGTGGGTGGATTAAGCAGATGTGAGGTTATGGAACGGAGCGGCGAACAGATGGGTGAATACACGGGCGCGTGCGCGTGCGTATAACGTGAAATTAAATACATTTAACATTTCTGCTGCCTATATAATCCCGTTCGGGTCGTTTTTTTACGCGCGTGAACTCCAATCCATGCAGTACCCGGTGAAAGATGAAGGTGCGCGTGCACGCGCGGCTCCTCCCACTCCCCCAGACAGCGGGAGCGCGCCTCCGTCCCCCGGCCGCGCTGGAGAGAGAACCGGGCTGCCGCTGGCGCTGAGGCGAGGAGGAGAGACAACATGAGTTCCAGAAAGGGTACGCAGCACATCACAGCACGCTCTTCCTGTTTGAGTGTAAACGGCCGGCTGCTCGTTTCGGCGCGAGGCTTTAAAACAGCAAGGCTATCGCGATGCGTGACCTTTTTGTGTGTGTGTGTGTGTGATGAACGATGCTTCCCCCGGTCAGTCAGCTAAGCTCACCGAGCTCTTCCTTCTGTTTCCCCCTCTCTCCCCGCTCCGCTCTCTCCAGTGATGGCCATCCAAGCTCGGAAGAGGAGGCCGAAAGGGAAGAAAGATAAGACGGCTCACCATCGTAGGTAAGCAGGGGCGTGGGTCGGGGCAGCCGTGCCTGTGTACGCGCTCGCGCGCGCGCCTGCCTGTGTTTGTATCCGTGTGGCTAACGCAGCATTAGCCGCTAGTGATGCGCGACCGTTACTGTTGACAGACCGGCGAGAGGGCGGCGAGGAGGACGCAGTGTGACCTTTGTCGCCCTAAAACACACGCGCGTGTACGTGTACACGGACATACTGAGCTTTTTTGGGCAAACGAGGCTCAAACGGAAGCGTTAGACGTCAAACGGCACCGCTTCACCGCTCGAGCTCACCGGCGAGCGAGTCGCGAGTTGCTAATGGCAACGGCTCGAGCGGTTGCGCCTTGACTGTTGTGCGTCGCCGCGCGCGAGTTTGCTCGCGCTCCGTTTTAAGGCAGCTGTGTTATGTAAGTGGAGATGGAGTCTACAGCGTAAATGTAGCGTGTGTGTGGGGAGGAGGTGCTGCGACGCGACAGATGTGGAGCTCCGTGGCCGGGCTGCCCTGAGCGTAAAGGTGGTCTGGAGCGCCGTGGTGCGGAAGTGTTCGCGTTTTTCTGGCGGTGCGGCTTGAGAAGTCGGTGCTCGAGCTGCGGTGCTGTGTAGTGTGAAGCGCTGCGGCGGGGGGACTGCAAACGTTTTGCCCTGGTGTGTGTGTGTGTGTGTGTGTGTGTGTGTGAATGAGGCTGGGGGGCTTCATGGCGCGATGCGATTGGAGCGACGTCAGCGGCAACAGTTTGGTGATTCCCGGGCTGCGGCCGCGATCAGGCGCAGGAATGTGCTGGAAAAATCAGCGTCTGTGTAGCGCAGGACTTCCCCCACGCATCCCACACGCTGCCATGATGGAGCGTTATTGGCGATGCACATCGTGGACACTCGAAAACATCTGTCACAGGGACGGAGTGTGTGGCGAAATAGAACATCATGATGCCTGGGCACATTTTCACCGTACACATTACAGCAGGTTTTTCCTCAGGGGTTTTCATGAGCCTTAACATTTTCAGGTCTATGTGATTCCTAGATCAAGATCCCTTTTTGGTATTTTCTTGTGTTATGTCAGTGTCTCCATTCTGCAAAGCTCAAATTATTGGACTACAAAACAGCAAGAATCCCTGTGCAAACATAAAATAGTGTATGTGACCTACACAGGATGTGTAAGAATAAAATAGGACACATTGCTTTACACATTAAATCATTCAATTGTATGAAACAGTCTTGAGATTATTACAACCATAACCATTTAACCTCATGCATATTCTACCTGTCTGCTGTAACCTGCCATTGACAACAATGTGTCACTCTGCACTTTACCATATATAGTTATACTTTATATGCACAGTGCAGTTATTGTTTATATTCAATAGTCTATTTTTCTGTAACATATTTATAATATATTATTATATGTATTTTTATTACTAGATTTGGCTTTTTTTTACATTTCATTTAAATGTAGTTTTTACTTCTATGTAATAGAAAAACAGTCTCAGGAATGATCAGGGCCCATTTGACTATATGTTGTACTTGCATAACTATGTATGTGACAAATAAACAATCTTGAATCTTGAATGTTGAATCTTAATTATTGCACCTTTAACCCATAGTAAATCTATAAATCCTATCACATGCTAAGTACTGTAGTGACTAGTGATTTACTTTATTTAGTTTAATGAGACAAATGATCAATCAATCAAGCAATCAGTCAATCAGTCAGTCAGCACTTTTTCCATACAAACACAATATAACACAAAATGCTTTACATAATACAAAATAAGAAAAACAAATATAAACAGTAACAGTTTCCCCCCCCACCCTCCAATAGGTAGTGAACAAAAAATCAATCGAGTAAGTGAATGAAACTCAGCTAAAAGCTAAACTGAAAAGGTCGGCCTTCGAGTCTGCATTTTAAAAATATGAACGTTCTCCGCTGCCCTCAGGTCTTCACGAAGCCTGTTCCACAGATGTGGACCAAATGATGTTCTGCTTTCAATGAAACAGCTGCAGTTGTAGTTGCTCATGCAGTTGGCCCACCTCTTTTTTATCAGCTGTTACATAAGGATATCTGTTTTATAATATAGACCGGGATTCATCCTTTTCTGTGATGATCACCCAGGCAGGAGGCTGATAGGAACAGGATGTTTTACAATACTCACTGCTTTCAGTCATGCTCATGGTAAATACCACTATCCAGATACAGGCCATTCAGAAACTGCCTTGCCTTCGTCTAAAGTGGGTTTTGATATTTGTTTGGTCTTTGCACTGGAGTCCAGAATCTAAAAACACGTGTGATTTTGGGAATAAAAGAGGGCCAGTGTGGCCTTCCAGTAAGTTCTGCCCAGGCTAAAGACCTTGTTTCCTCTGGTGAGAAGCCAGTGCTGTGCTGAATGGGTTTTTCTAACTTGCCTCTTATCCAAACCAAGCTCTCAGATGCTGATTTTTCTTGATGGAATGTTACATCCAAGCTGACGTGCAGTGTTCAGTAACATAAACTCGAGAGATCTTTTGGATGCACAGACTGAATTGTTCCTTCGAGAAATGCATGTCCTTGATTTCACAAGGAGCTTTCTCTTCTTTCTACTTTGTGTTTGCCTAACATGCAGTGATTCTGCCTCTCATTGACTGCATGCATCCCTCTGTCCCTCATGGCCTTACATTGTCTTTAACCACTCCCTACTCGACAACATGATTCGTCAAAGCTTACAGCCACAACAAAGCATGAATGAGGAAAAATAGAGAAGCGTTTCAGTTCCCTGCAACAGTACAGTACATACTCACAGAATACAGCTGTAGTGGGTGTGGTGCAGCTGTCTAGAGAGAGAGCGAAAGAAAGAAAGATAGATTGTGTGTTTTAATAGAGGGAGAGACGAAAGAGCACACCTAGGTCTGAATATTAGCCCTAATGTAATGATGGCCAGAAGATGGTTTGGTAGATCCAGTTAACTGCCACTCTTTACTAATGGAGTATTCAGAGATGCCCTTTTTTGGAGCAGCATGTGACAGCAACTGAATGTGTGTATCTGATTCTCTGCAATTTTGTTCATGCTGTCAGATTTCCTGCATAGACTGTATTGACTGTGTGTGAGTGCTGGTGTGAAACTCTGCCCTGGCTGGAGGGAGTGTTCTTGATGTTCAGTTTACTTTTATGTTGCCTCTGTTCGTGTGTGCATGCTCGTACACAATATCTCTTTCTCTCTCTCTCTCACTTTCTCTCTCCTCTCTCTCTCTCACTCTCTCTCTCTCTCACTCTCACACACACACACAGGACAGAGTGGCTGATAGAATGGCTAGCAGCTACTCTGTGTTCCTGCACTCTGCTCGTTTTTCTGTCGGTTAGATACATAACAATGAAACTAGGCTGTAAACCTTTTGCTGACAGTTAAGTACACTATAAATATATATAGTGTAATGTATACTGTACTTTTGTATAGCTTTTGCCTCATGTACATCCTCCTTAAAGTACAAGCATCAAATTTTCTTCTTACACGAGTTCAGAGGCTCTAATAAAAGAAAGGAAAAATTAACATTACATTTAATAATGCTTTGAATTTGGTGATGTAGAGAACGTATAATTCTTGATGTACTCTAAAGCTGTGTGGCTTTAAGTTGGTGTGCTGCAGTTATGATGAGTGTGTGTGTCTGTGTGTATCCCACATGCAGGGAGTGCTCTGATTATCCCCTGTGTGATATCCGTCTGTCTGGCAGACAGGCACACATCAGAGTGTAAACTGCATTGATTTTTGCCTTCCATTTCTCTAGCTGGGAGAAGCTGACACAGCACACAGGCTAGAGGAAAAGTGTAGACAGAAACCCAGTGAACAGAGTAGGGAAAATTATGATAATTATAATCAAGTTACATGGTGGAAACGTTCTGAGAACATAACGTCTCAAATAGCAGATTCATTGACTCTCTATACCGTGGTGGTCTGATCTGTGTGAGATTAATTGTGTTCATCACTCACTGACTAGTAACCACCAGAGCGTGGACTTAGCTGATACGGTGAGGGAATTTAGGTCAATATGATGCAATGCAGCTTTGAAGGCCAAGAATAGAGATTATTGGGACTACATCAGTATATTGTGATTTATGGCAACTTTTTATATTGCCATATAGGATATAATGAAGGCCTATGTCCAGTTCAGCACAGGACTGTTTGACTCTCCCTGCAGCTTTAAGATGGTTCTGGAATTCATGCTCCATCTGAATGTGTCTGAAGGTTTTGGGTAGTAATGAGATGAGCATTTGTAGGTCTAGTTGTTCTATTAATATTATTTTTAACTAAACAATTTTTGATGGAATTGTGTTGTGTGATTTGAAGTTTATTGAAGGCTTGCTGGATCAGTTCTATTATTGACCAAAGCCTTTTCTTAGCAGACTGTAGCCTACACACTACTAGTGTTTTATATGTCTATGTCTACTTTATACACAAGATACCTACAACTGTTAAGTGATTTCCTGTTTTTCCTTATATTGTGTCTTTAAAGGGAGGATGATTGTGTGCCATTAAACAAACTGCAGAATTGTGTAAAATGTTCGCTTTCTGCTGTATGCCATTAGGTTGCTTGCTTCCGAGATAGACAACAATGCCTTAAATCACTGTAAAACTGTAATTGCATCTATATTTCTTGATTAAATGACAACCCAGTGTAAAGGTCCTTGTCACACTTGTTCCTGTCAATGTTGTTTAGTTCCATGTGTTCGTGTCAGGTGTTGTGTATAGCCACGCCCTAGCCCCGCCTCATCAGCTGTATCTCGTTTACTGTCACTCCCCATGTCAGATGTCTCTCATTTGTATCCCTTTAGTCAGAGTCGGTCAACTGTTGTATTCTATCGAGCTCTGTTGTATGTCTTCATGTCAAACTGCCTTTGTGTTTGTTCCGTGTTTTCCCCAGTTCTCATTTGTTTCTTTGTTTTTTCTGTATTATTTAATAAAACCCTTTTTCTTTTAAAATCGTCACTGCACTTGCTTCCAAAAAACCTCAAAATCGCTACACCCAATTGGCTATTCAGTACCCACTGAACTCAGTTCATTTCATGAAGTGTCTAGGTGATACGGTCTATTGATGCATTCAAAGCTTCATTAATACCAACACTTATAGGCAAACTTACAGTTTGGGATTGCAATCAGTACAACACTGAATGGAGGTCAGTGTCATACGGGCCAGGAGGGGGAAGGGAAATATAGATATAGATGTTGGAGAGAGATGGGCAAAGGAGAGTATGAAAAAGAGAGATACTTTGAGTAAGATGCAAAGAGGAGGTGGGGGGTTAGTATAGCATATCTGATTTAATTATTCACCAAGAGATATCTCTTACTTCTTCTCTCCTCAAAGCATGTCTGTTTATCTTAATGATGTTTACTGTAAATCAGTCTTTGACAAAGATTTGGCCCAACAGTTGGGTGGCATCCATGGCAGCCAGGGTGCCAGGGACAACAGCAGCAGAAGGGAAACCCAATATGTCTTCATGTGAATGACTAAAAGTGTTGCCAAGCAAATAGACAGACCACACACTCCATATGAATGATCCGGCAAATGACTGCTTTAGTAACAGGCACTGTTTATTATGATCTTGATTGCCTCAAGCGTTTCACTGGATTGTTACTGGAAACAAGTCAAATTTTCAGTTTTAACCCAATTTTCTGTTTTAAAAATGCTTTAGTTTAATTACGTTGTTTCTTTTTAATAAAGCTTTAATTATTCGTCTACAGTATCTCTGTGGTACTATAGCTTACTCACAGAACTGTGCACTAAAGCTGAGGCTTTTATTATGGCAGGGCATATTAGGGCTTATTACTGTGAAACTAGATCACACTTGTTTAAAATATTTCTTACTGTTTCTTACTGTTTCTGAGTATTTTTGTCCATTAGAAAAAAAAATCATTTTATTGTCAGAGCATTTGCAATGTTTTAAAAAGGTTACCAGGGAAAAAAAAGATGATTTGTGTCAAGCACTTCCACATTGTGTTCTGTGTCTGTAAAAGCTCTGCACAATCTTTTTCTCTCAGCAATTCACTCACACAAAGTTTTTTTTTTCCAGAAAGGTGGTTTTAGCTGCCCATCTCCCTGTTGCTAAGCAACAACACCATCACCAATCATCTGCACCAGCTATGGTTTTTGATATGTACAGGCAGAAACCTTTGGCACTTGCCCTTCTGGAGAACATTCTGGTTCTAACTGCGGTACTGATAGTGAGCTTAACTGTAAAAAATGTTTTTGTTTGATCAATTCAGGATCATTTTGTTTTTCAGGGTACTGAGCGACTGCGAATACGTATCCCACATTCTCCACTATAACTGTAACTGAATAGCCTCACATTGTCTTTGACCTCATTGGTTAGATAAAAAAAGATGTTTCAGCACATCAGTCTGCAAATAAACACCAATATTTCCTGTGATGAGGTTTTTTACACCCTCACCCTTCCCCATCTACTAGAACTTTAGCTGAAGTTGACAGAAGTCTCAACTCCTTCATTCACACTAACATTTCTCATATTGCAATCATGAGGAAATTATTTTAATAGAAAAAAACCCCAAAATGGCCTGGTAAAGAGCACATAAACATTTTGAAACTGGCTAATACAAAGTAGTGGCACTAGCGTGTTTCATGTGTTTGTTAAGCCCATTCTGTGTGAGCTTCTGCTATTTTTAAAAAATACTTTGTGCTGGGGTGAGCAGGCTGGGTTAGGGTTTTAGTGCTGTTTCATGTGAATAACACGTGTTTGGTGATGATTCTGTGACTGGCTACCGTTTTTCATGATGTAAACAAAGCCCCTCACTGCACCTGGGGGGGTTAAACAGGCTGTAGAAGGAGCCAGTGGTGTCACAGCAGCAGCACCACCTTAGATTTATAAGCTCACATTTTAACAAGTTATAAAAGACCAAAAGCACCTAAAATGTTTGTGCTCTGAAGGGCAGAAATTGTTTTGGAGTTTTAAGTAGTAGATCGATGGCAGATCATGTTGTTTTTCATGTCATTGTATTCTTATACACCAACATCTGAAATGCCAGGGGGTATTGAAGAAGACTTAAGGTGTGCAGTTGCTAGGTACAGTGTTTGTTATTTTATTTGATAAAAGTTGTCATGACGAGACCGATGTAAGAGCGCAGTGTAAAATGGCACTTTCATTATTTGTCTTCCCAGTGAAGAATGACAGTGGTATCTGTGCTGATATAGGATCTAAAGTATCTACAAGGCTTGTAAAGAAATCATTTGTGATCTAATGTAGAACTGATTTCATCTTTATTTTTATTTTGTATGTATGTATGTGGTGTAAGATTTGTGGAGTACTCTGGATTTATGTGAGTAGAAACGTTCTGCTGCTTTTTGTTTGACAGTATTCATATAAAGGGAGTTGGAGGGCAGTTTTCAACTGTGATTTTTCAGTCTATCCTACAAATCGATACTACAAATTTTTCATTAGACTCTATTAAGATTAGCATTTCACAGCTACAAAAGACATGTTTATTATTTAGTTAATTATGTGTAATTATGTTGTGCCATAAGCATTATCACAGTTAGAAATCTGCATGTTCTTGGACATGAATGGACATTGACACAAAGAGTAGAAAACTAAAATGGTAAAAGTTTAGTTTGTCTGGCTCCACTACCAGACTTTTACCCATTTACTGCTGAATGACAATGAGGTTTTTAAAATACTAATCTCATTTCCAAAACAGTGTCTAACCATCTATGCTAAATAACCCCAAGTGTTCACTTAACCCCATAAAATGGGGTCCAAAGATCAGTATTAAAAATACTTTAATTTGTTATTTATTTCTTATTTAATATGAAACTTTTAATGGCAAAATAAATCATAAGCATAGCAATTTGAGTGAAGCATTTAAAATTTTAACATGAATTTCAGAATATCTTAGGATTTTCAATCTCTGGAGTTGGCCGGATCTCCGAAGCATGTAAATGCCTGTGATGAGTAGCTCAAATCCATCCTAACATGTGCATCAATGGAAGGGACAGTCCTAAAAATAGCTGACCTTTTTATACGAAGTCTTTTACATGGTCAGTGTCACAAATTTGCATATATTTAAATAGTGACCTAAAAGTCAAGCAGAATCTTGCATATTTCTTCTTCATTTTACTTGTCAGAACTGGTCTTTGTTTAAAACGATTAAATATTATTACTTTTTTAGTTGTTTACATCAGGTTTATGAAAAAGGTAGGGTAAGTAGGGTGGTAGGAACTCTGATGTTCAACAAACAGTACAGTAATGTGCAGTACTTTGTGATCTGATGTGTCGTACAGCATTCACACACCTGTTGTCATGTGTTAAAGTGTGTACAGTCAGACCAGTTGAGGCTTAGTCATTCTTAGACTATAGAGTACGTGGTAAGTGAGGATGCCCTGGATGTAATGTAAGCATCTTCTATGGCCTTTGCCTTCATGTTCCCCATCTTTTCCCTCCTGCCACACCACTACATACTCAGAAAGTCCTTTCTGAGTACAAACGCTAAATAAGAAAACACTGGAATCTTCAGAGAACTTTTTGAAAACATATTTCTTTCTAAAATTCAGTTGGTGTGTGAGGCCCAATGCTCTTTGTACACAGAACTTTGCATGGAAAGATGTGTGAACTGTAATAGATGACAAGCAAAAATACGCTTTGCTATAATCATTTCATATTTGAATGAGGTTTGTGTTTACATGGTGAGAAGTGTTTGTTATGATTTAGCATTTGCATTTTGCATTTGTATCTAAGTGTATACACCCTCAGCAATGGTTCATCAAAAGCTCTTTTTTAAAAATAAAGGCAACGGTTCAATACAGAACCATGAACAATCAAGAAACCATTTGAATACATAAAGGGTTCTTCTCTGTGAAGGGAAATCCTGTTGTAAATGTACATTTAAAGAATTTAAATGCAGTGGTGGCCTAGTGGTTAGGACAGTGCCTTTGAGACCTGAAGGTCTCAGGTTCGAGTCCCGACCCGGGCACTACTGAGGTACCCCTGAGCAAGGTACCGTCCCACTACACTGCTCCCCGGGCGCTGTTGATAGCTGCCC
>JBBPDA010068950.1:0-10912 GCA_037974385.1 Arnoldichthys spilopterus | reverse complement strand
CTTAAATGTATTGTAGTTCTAAAAATGACTTTTAGGGGGAAAAAACAGGCAGTTTGATCATTGCAGATAGGTAAACATCATATTCAGAACAGTGTTTTGAATATGATGTGGGCAGCCACAGGAAGCCAGTGATGGGTTCTCAGCAGTTTCAGAATTTTGGTGTGTTGAAGACCAGGCGAGCTGCTGCATTCTGAATTAGATCTTGTGGCCTTCAGAGGAAGACCAGCAAAATGAAATAAGGTTCTAACACAATAAATCTAACACAATTATTTCCCACTTTGTCAATACAACGTCTTTTTTTCTCAGTCATTATATCTCCTGCTGGATGAACTGAGTGATAAATCTGATCACATGTCAAGAATTGCACTGGTTGCAGCTCAGCTCATTTGCATAGCCTTTGTTTGACAGACCAGAACCTTATTCTGCTTTCATCTGGACATACGGAGCATAGTTGAGTTCCTTCTTCACTGTTTCCACAGGTTTTAAATTTCCAAAATATTTATATAACTGTAATTATTATAAGGTCTAATAGTTATATAGCTCATAGTTATATAGTTTTCTATATATATTTTGTACAGTTTATTTATATTTTGTACAGTACACCGGCCCTTCCCCCACACTGCACCTCCTACCTACACCCACTCATAAAAATAAGTGGTGTTTTGTAGTCTGTTGACATTTGGGCCAACATGTCTAAGTTTCATTCATTCAGAACTCATAACTGAAGTCTCTCATTTTCATTTCAGGTTCTGTAAATGAAACCCATTAATCATTAAAATAGTCAATATTAAGGGACTAACTGTAAGGACGTGTTCAGGAGTGCAAATACATTTGTAAGGGTTCGTCTTGTCTCGTTCGGTTATGTTTCCTTAGTCATGTGACCTGTCAGTGTTTTGTTTTTTATTTAGCCATGTGCTTCTGTAAGGAAAAGGGGCAACGCCCCTGCAAAGTAGAAAGGGGAATTGTGTCCATCTGGTGGCCAAAGCCAGTAGCCCCGGCATCTATACCCAGCCCTAATGACTCACAGGTTTCATTTCACCGTGTTTCATGCCTTAGTACCTTAGCTTTAGCCTTAGTTGTGACTGTGTGTATCAACCTTAGCTCTTTGTGTATCTAGACCTTAGCTTTAGATTCTCAGACATACCTGTTTACTCCTGTTGACCCTGGACTGCCTTGTTTCTACTATGATTCTGGAAATCCCTCTTGGCTCTGTCTGCTTGGCTTCAAATAAACACCTGATGAACTCGCACTTGTGTTCAAGCCTTCAAAACAGGACAGCTTCCCTGTCTGGTGTTTGTTAGCCACGCCCTAGTCCTGCCTTGCACACCTGTCCCTTGTTTCCTGCGTCAGCTGTTCCTAGTTTTGTGTCTCTATTTAGTGTCTTGTGTTTGGTTCAGTCTGTCGGTTATTGTCGTCAACCCCTAGTCGTTGGTCGTGAGTACCTGAGCGTTGTCATGTGTCTTGGTTTGTTTTCTTCGTTTATTTTTCACAGTGTTTGTTTTGTCATTTTATTTAAAAAATCCCTTTTGTTATAAACTCACTAGCAATTGCTTCCAAACACCCTCAATTCGTGACAACCTTCCAGGATCATTCCAGGATCACCTAGCAGTGGTTTTAATGTTCTGGCTGATCGGTGTAGTATGATGTGTGTCGTATGTGCAGTATATGGGTTTTGTTACTGAAAAAGGAAACACAACTCTATGTACAGCAACTAGACAATTACAATAACAGGGACTTTTGGTCTTTTAATATTTTCGGATAATTCATTCTTCAAAGCCCCCACATTAATGATTTACAGCTGTTTTCCTGGTGTAATGGATATCGATTCAGCATGTCTCCAAAAGGCTTGGCTTGCTAGGACAGGAAGCATTAAGTGATATAAAGGTTTAAAATTATGCATGTCATGTTTTCTACCAGTACATTGTAATGTATTCGCTTGCCTAATCAAACTATGACTATCAAAACTAGACCTTTATGTCAGACCATAACTCTAGACCTGAATACATTTGCTTAGTAGTTCTTCACACCTCACTAAATATCTTAAATGTGCAAATAAAGCCTTTTAAACTGTGAAGGTCTGTCTCCTCTGTTCTGGTCCTGTCTTCCTTATTCACTTGTTGATGTTTGTTTTGTTTCAGCCATGTGCGTCTATGTGTCTCGTTTCACACGTCCCTCGTCTGTTTATGTTCTCTGTGTTCCTTGCCTCGTGTTCATCTGTCTAGCCACGCCCTAGCCCCGCCTCACAGCTGTGTCTCGTCTATCATGTTCAGGTGTTCCTCGTTACGTCACTATTTAGTCACTTGTTTGGTTTAGTCCTTTGTCAGTTTGCTGTAGTCTACATTCTGTTGTGTACAACCTGTTGTACTTTCCCCTCTTGTATTCTGTTGTCCGTAGCCTGTATCTGTTTCTTTGTTTTGTTACTTTTCTTTATTAAACCCAAGTTAAAGAACTTCAAGCTTGCATTTACTTCCAAATACCCCTACAACGTTACATAAACCTGATATATGAATCTGAGGTTCTGTTTTCATGCATAATATTAAAAGACAGAGACTCAGTATTAGCCTGTTTCTATCTCAGTCTCTTGTAAAACTATATTTTGGTAATTGGAGACTCAGTTTCAGTTTTGAGTTTTGGGAGGAATTAAAATAAAGATATAATTGCATATTATTTTTGCAAATTCACAAACTATTGCCATTTTTTAACCATTTCAAAAACATTTCCTATGGTGAGTCTTCTCTAAATGAGACCACAGGACCAGGGTCTTTTGTAAAAATGTGAAAAAATGCAAATGGGGTAGCTACTTTTACTTTCAGTTCACATCAGAACATCAGAACATCCTGTAAAAGGAGAACAGAAAAAAAACTTCACAGCTTCACAAAATGTCCTGTTCACTGAACACATTAAAAGTACACAGAATCATAAACAATCGCTGTGGGCGGTGACAGTGCTCAAGTTAGGGCACGAATAACAGGAGAATGGAAACAGAACAAGTAAAAGTTTTTCACTGGTTAAAAGAATGAGCAGTGGGAGGTTCTCTAAGATGACACACCCCCTTAGATCACATTTATATCTAATCCAGATCTGCTCTCACCCAATGGGAAATCCATCTCTCAACCTCTCAAATCCAGCAACAATGAAGCTGCAGGTCACACTGGTGCTCCTCTGTCTGCTCTGCCCACAAGGTATGGGACATTACGTGCAATTCAATAGTGTTCAGCATTTTTTACAGGCACTGAGTTTATTGCAGTAAGTGTTTTTATCAGTTTAGCCTCTCTAGAGTTTTACTGACCTGCTGGTTTTCATGCTGGACTGTTTTTGTCTCCTAGCACTGGCAGTGAAATGTTATCAGTGCACACAAACTGGAATATCTGGAACATGCACAGACACACAAACAAGCTGTCCAAAACAGTGTGCCAGTGTAGCTATGGCTGTGGGAGTTGGTAAGAATAATTTGAGTATAAAATAGAAATAGAGACTCTTTCAGGAACTTCTCCAGAAATCTATGTGGTGTGTTTCCTAGGTGGTCAACAAAACGAGATTAATATGAAAACATGTGCAGCACCAGAGGATTGTGGCTCTGGGCGCCTAAACCTGGGAACTGTACAAGTGACCATGAACTCAGTCTGCTGCAGTACTGATCTCTGCAACACCCAAAAAGCAACAGGTAAAAAACCAAGAGCTTACGTATAGTGACATGTAGTTCCCCTGTCTGTGGAGGTGCTAAGCTAAGCTTTTCACTGTTCATCTCTTTAGCTTTGCCACAACAGTCTGTGAATGGGAAGCAATGTTACTACTGTGCTAATGAAGACTGCTCAGGAGTCGTGAAGTGTGTGGGTGATGAAGATCGCTGCATCACCATCTCAGGTGAATCATCTAAAAAAAATGCTCATATTTCTACATTTAAAATGTCAGTAGATGTAGGCATAAACTTTAAAGAACTTTTAAAAAAATCTTGCAGTAAACACCACCAACTAAGTAGTTCTCATGTCTTGGGGTTTCAGCAGCATGAGGGGGACAGACTCAATATTAGGCAGGTGGTGTTAATGTTATGGCTGATTGGTGTGTATATAATAACTATATTATTGTAATCAGACAGACACTCAGTGTGAGTATGAAGTGGAACATTTTAAAAGTTTTCATGCTACTTTTAATATATTTTGAGAGATCTTGAGATCTATATACTATTGCATTTAAAAATAATATCATATTCAATATCTTTGAATGCTTTTAATGTTGTTTATTTATTTATTTATGCTATGTGACAGTTATTAAAGGGCCCATGCTTTGGCTATGGACCTCAATATTGGTTTGTTAGTTCTGATGACAGATTGCTGGAAATTTCAGTCTTGTAGCATAAAAATATGCCATGTTTAGAATCTTGTTCTTCCCCTTGTTTGTGGTTTTATGTACCTAAAACATAATTAATTTCCACAGGTGCATATTAGAACCAACTAAAGAGGACATTTTGGAACTGTGCCTTTAAGACTGAAATGTCTTGGTTTTGATTGGCTGCCCTGTTCATAGTGGAAATCCAACTTGACATGCACCTTATAACTTCAGTGGTTTCCCACTAAGATCACTATGGGCAATGCCAAGCAATGGATTGAGTGGTTAAAAGCATGTGATGACTAGACTCTGGAACAGTGGAAATGTGGTCTTTGGAGCAAAGACTAATTCTTAATTATTTATCAGTTTGATCGATGTGGGCTTACCAGATTCCAGGAAAACATCAACTACAGATAGCATAGTGCCAACAGTAACATTTGGTGGAGGTGGATAAAAGGGCTGGGGATGTTTCATAAATTTGATGCGGGTGAATTCCAGAGGCCTTCCCTAGAGCCCTGACCTAGAATTTTATTTGTGAGTCAGTCTTCTTGTCCAACATCGGTGCCAGAACTCACATATGCTCTTTTGCTCGTTTCCCAAAAACTAGTATTTAGTATCTGAATTTTTGCAGCCACATAAGGGGGGCAACCTATGTTACATATTAACACTCTCTCACTCACTTGTTCATGTTCACAGGTACTGCTGGTGGTGTTCAAGTGAGAACAAAAGGATGTGCAAGCAAAAATCTCTGCTCTACCTCTGGGTCGAGCATGCAGGCTGCTGGGATCAGTGGAGATATAAGCTGCTGCGATGGGAATCTGTGTAACAGCGCTAAAAGCATTAAGCTGAGTCTTCTCATCATGCTGGGTCCTCTGCTCTCCTCCATGCTCTTCCTCCACTGAATGGTCCACTGCTTAAGCATTTTCATTTCGTTTTTCTTTTTTTATCTCTCAGGAGCAGGTGAACAATGCATTATAAGAGCACCTGAATGTTAAGAATCTGAATGTTAAGTTTGTAAAAATGGCTCGTAAGCAAAATAACTGCAATGAACAATGTGGAGACTGCTGTTTTCATGTAATACACACTCCAAAGTTAATGCGGTTGGGGCAGTCATGGTCTAATGGCTTGTGGCTGAAGTTTCAGTTCAGCCTCAAACACCGGCAGGGAAAGTGTGGGTGGGGTGAATGAGTAAACAGTGCTTTCCCCCTCCCACATCCATGGTTAAAGTGCCCATGAGCAAGGTGCTTAACCCCCTAGTTGCCTCCTGGGTGCATATGTGCAGCCAATTACTTCTGGTGTTCACGGGTGTTGGGAGTGGGCTTCATGTAGACAACAAATTCACTGATGACAGTGTGTGTAAAATAAATGTTATTATTAAATAAATATTGAAAAACAAACATTTCTCCTGTTCTGAGTGTAATTTATTGCATTAACAGAATAACAGAGATTGCCGAGTGGCATACTGTTGGGCTCCTTACAAGAAGTAAAGTTATTTCCCCTCATAGTTACCATAGTTTGCATCTTTATATGAGATATTTCCAATATAGTTCACTTTTCAAGCTCTTCCGTGTTGCCGTGGGTTTCCTCCAGATGCTCCGCTTTCCTTCCACTGTCCAAAGGCTTGCAATAGATTGGTTGAATATTCTAAATTGCCCGTAGGTGTGAGTGTGTGTGTGAATGGTTGTCTTTCTATGTGTTGCCCTGTGATGGGTTGAGCCTCCTGTCCTGGGTGAACCCCACCTTAGGCCCGCAGTCAGCTTGGATTGGCTTCAGCTTCCCTGCGACCCGAATTGGAAGAAGTAGTTTAGAAAATGGATGGATGGATGTCACTTTGCCGGTTTGAGATTTTAAAATCTGTCACTATCCACTATGGACAAATTTGGCGTGGTTCCAAAGAATGTGGTCATGATGCCACATGTCCAACTGTGTGTAGTCTGAACCTTTATTTCCAGATATTGGATAGTGAAAAGCTACATTTTTGCACTGAGATTATCACTTGGTGGCACAACTCAGCAAAAGAGCTGTAATGACCTAGAGTCATGCCCCACCTAGAGGCCTACACACCTTACAAATTTAGGATTTCTTATTTATTTTGCATTACAGGGGTCAAGCTATTGCCCAAAAGTGCTTTGTGCCTACCCCACTTCAGGTGGTGCTAGCACAAAGGGATATATCCATCTAGGGATGAGAACCTGTTATTCAGGACCAGTCATGTGGGGCTCCAGTCATACCAAGTTTCACAGGCAAAGTCTACTTTACTTCTAATTAAGCCGAGTGTATGGAGGAAGTTATGTTAAGATGACTTTTGATGAATTAAATGGACAAATTGAAAAACATCTGTTTGAAAAAAATGGTCTGACCCTCTTTTCATAAAAGGTCAGCATTTTCAATAATATTCTGTCGTCATGTGAGATGTGGTGTTTTCACATGATGCAAAGTTTTTTCCAAAAAGGCCCTCAGTGCTGTGGTGAGCACACTGAAGTGGTGCAGGTTGGAAAGCTCCCTGCTAATGTGTATTCTCCTTCATATCTGCGTACATTCTTTGAAAACATTCAGTGATACTTTTACAAATTAATTATTTATGCACTGGGTGTTTAATACCAGTATATTGTAGCACTCTTAGCTTGCCATGCAATTGTTTTTCTTGGATTATGAGGCCCTGATTCAAATAATATAAATTTAATCCTAAATACATAAATATATTAATAAGCTATTAATATATTCTATATAAAACATCAACTACAGATAGCATAGTGCCAACAGTAACATTTGGTGGAGGTGGATAAAAGGGCTGGGGATGTTTCATAAATTTGATGCGGGTGAATTCCAGAGGCCTTCCCTAGAGCCCTGACCTAGAATTTTATTTGTGAGTCAGTCTTCTTGTCCAACATCGGTGCCAGAACTCACATATGCTCTTTTGCTCTTTTCCCAAAAACTAGTATTTAGTATCTGAATTTTTGCAGCCACATAAGGGGGGCAACCTATGTTACATACATGCTGGGTCCTGATTCAAATAATATAAATTGAATCCTAAATACATAAATATATTAATAAGCTATTAATATATTCTAATGTATAGTCAAACGATGACTATACATTAGAATCTTTAGTTTGGGCCATGAATATTAAATGTGTGCTCTTTACATTAAAACCTTTAAAAATACACTAAAGTCCTTTTTACAAGGGGAATATAACTATAAATTTCTTCAGGTTGCAAATATAGATTTTCCCTTGAAATTCTGAAATTATTCCCATTTTTAAACAATTATGACCAATTATGTCCTTTTTAAAAAAAACTCTCCCTGGATCAGCTTATCAATGAAGCCACTGGATCAGCTGATCAACAAGGCTCCTGGATCAGCTGATCAATAAGGACCCTGGATCAGCTGATCAATAAGGCCCCCAGATCAGCTGATCAATAAGGACCCTGGATCAGCTGATCAATGTATTTTGTAAACTGGTTGAATCCAAAAAGCACAGCAGCATTAAGTTTCATTTCACATCAACCCCTTCTGCAAGGAGGGGAAATGAAAGCAAGGTGAATGAAGCATAACTGTATCAGGGGCTAGACCGCACTGATTGGTGCAGCTGATATGAGCCGTCTCTGGATAAAGACTTGGTTCTTACCTTATAAAAGTCATTAACAAATAAAGTAAGAGAAATTTCATATAAAGTACTGCATGAACACTATCCAGTTATAAAGGACACTGACAACACTCTTTCTGTAACTTAACCCAGAGAAAACACATAATTATTCTGGAACAAAGAAGTTCTGGGCACTTCAATCAAATGTTTTTAATGATTTCTTTTTCTCCTTTAGAAATATTGTTTTCAGGATTACAAGAAGGAGGAAAATTATGAGTTTTTTAATTTTTCAATTAGTCAAAATTTATATTCATCATTGTAAATTTAGTAACTGTAGGCAGAAAATCATCAAAATATTTGAAAAGCATTAGGTTTTCAAAAAATATCAAGGATGCTCTATTATTGCATTCATGGGAATTTGTTCATATAAACAGTGCATGGACAAAAGCTCACCCCTCTCGCTGCCATCCTACTCAAGCACAAAGTAACCAGTGGCCTCGACGGAATCCTGAGAAGGGGGTCTCTGCTGGTGACTGGTGCACAAGCTGTTCCTGGGTCAGCAGCCACTGCTCTGAGGCAAAAAGCCGGTTGCATTGTTTGGAGTTCACAGAGGTGGTTGCTGTTTACATCTGCGTGACTTCAACCATGGGCCATTGTTATAGTCTTCCTGTGTATTGACCTTAGTTCCCCTTTTTGGATTTCCGATTTTGCATTGTTGCTGTGTGTTTTTCCTTTTTCCTCTGGTTCGCTGGAGGTGTTTTTATTAACAAAAAAACAACCTTGCTAGCACTTGCATCCAAGCCTTCTCACTTGGTTACAATCGTTTAGATTTTTACAGTTTTACAACTATGGCCACATCTCTGCTTTATATTTATACTTATTTTTATTCACTTACTGTAGAGTGGTTCACATCCTTATATTAAACAGCCGTGCATGTGAACACACCGTAAGAGCTACAACATATACAGAATACAATACCATTAGTAACTCAAGCAGTGTGTTACCCTTAACCTTTTGTATTGATCATAAATAAATTATCTTTACCTTAAATTATTACTCCTTTCAATCCTTGATGATCTCTGGATTGAGGGCTATTACCATGTATATTAACCCATATAAACATTAGGTCTTTACCTTTTCTATACCATGAAATAAAATACACCACATTACAACTGTTTCGTATTGAGCTGTGTCATATGCTGCCGTAAGGGAAGCTTTAATTATGCGATATTTGGGCTTGGACAACAAGGACACCCGTGCAGAGGGTGTAAAAACAGACAGCAGACAACTTCTTCACATCACTGTCACTGATGAATCAGCTGCTGCATTGCAACACAAGACTGCTCGGGCCCATCAGTAAGACGCTACGGGAACTTCCACCGCAGGCTAAAGATGAATGAGTCACAGGTTCACCTGTCGCAAGTGCAGGAAGGAGGGGCCTTGAGTGTGCGCCAACTGTTAGCATTTGTGTAGGATTTTCAGCTAGAAAGTGTGACCCTGCTGTCAAGGTCTTTATTTTATTTAATAAAGGTGTTTTTCCACTTGAATGACTGTCTCTGTCTCACTCACTGTAAGGTCTACGCCCCTTGTTTTTGTGTCTGTCTGCTCCACGTGTTTTGCCCTCGTGTTTCTTTAGCCCCGCCTTTCACCTGTTCCTTGTTACCTGTGTCAGCTGTTCTGTGTTAGTCTGAGTATTTATACCCCTCGTCTGGTTCATTGTGTTGATGGTCAAACTATCTGTACCGTCTTCATTGTCATTCCTAGCCTGTTTGAGAGAGCCGTGTTGTTTATGTTCAGTGTCCTAAGTCGTGCTTTGTTTTTGTTTGTTTATTTTCACTTTAAAATAAATCATCCCAAACATAGATAAAGAAAACCCATTTATAAAAATAAGACAAATAATATATGTGGTCATTTATTTGCTGAGGAAATGTATCTAGTATTACAGATATGTGAGTTTTGAAAGTCTGTGAACCTTTGGGTTTAGCAGTTAATTTAAAGGTGAAATTTTTTTTAATCAATGAGATGAGAAAAAAAACACCCAAAAAATAATAGAATGTATCAAAATTAGATTTTTAAAACATATTTTTGGAACTGTATTATTTGACAAACAGGAGATTTTTGAGAACCACAGAAAATCACAGAGTTGTTGAAATTAAATCACCTCTAAAGAGTTTTGACTCAGTTCGTCAACAAATTTCAATCACAAACCAACTTCTAAAGACTTAAAGGCCCAGTTTTGCCAGGTCATAGGGGGGTGGGGTACGATCATATAGTCTCTGCTTCAACTGGTCCCAGACCTGCTCTATGGGGTTCAGGTCAGGGGACATTGATGGCCGCACCATATGAGGCCCTCCAACTTCCTGAAGTCGAGCTGTGACAATTCTGCCATGATGTGGTGGAGCATTATCATCCATGAACAGAAAGTTGGGGGTGTGCTGGCGGAGTTGGGGGATGATGATGGGTTCTATGATGTCTCTGAGGGAAGAATGTGCAGTGACTGAGCCATGTACAATTTTGCGCTGACTGGTGATGCCTGCCCAGACTGTTCCACCTCCTCCACCAAAGCAAACAGGTACACAGAGAATAATTTAGCATGTTAACTGTTCTCTTGATTTAGCTTTTGCCTTTTCAGCATAGACTCTCATGACTGTATATCAACATGATTTTTTTTTTTTTTAAAGAGAGATTTGAAAGAGATTTTTACTTTCTCCAAACGTAATAGTCTACTTGTTTTTTAATCAATGAAGGCTCAGTTCATATTGTAGTTTTGTAAATCTGTGTTTCTTCATTCTGAGCATACGTTAAGAATATAACGGTTAAATCAATGCAATGGTCTTCTTTATGTGTGATTTCTGTAACGCGCCGCTGGGATACCGGCGCGGAGTTTTGGGCAGGACCCAAGAGTAATAGACGTGGTAGGAAAAAAAAAAACACACCCTGCGCTGGGATCGAACTCTCACCTTCCTGGTTGAGAGGCGAGAGCGCAGACCACAGCGCTACG
>JBBPDA010068939.1:0-12839 GCA_037974385.1 Arnoldichthys spilopterus | reverse complement strand
TAGATAGATAGATAGATAGATAGATAGATAGATAGATAGATAGATAGATAGAAAGACAGACAGACAGACAGACAGACTGACAGATGACTATTACACTTTCTCATCAGGTGTAATGGGACTGCTGTGAGGCTTTTCGTTTAGACTGTACACCTACAAAGGGAATCTGTATGGTAGGTGTTTCTGTTAAAATGGCCAACATGCTTACACTTCTTCTGCATGCTGGTTTCATCATCCCTTGAGCGGTTCTCTGCTGAGATTCTCTGTTCCAGAACATTTACTCTTTCATGCAAACTCTGGCATCTGCTTCTCCCAAACGCACTTACACATACGCACCAAACAGCTCTTGTAGAAGAAAAGCACGAAATGCATTGCACCATTAGAAGACAGACATGGCCAGACGGGGAGTAATATTTACGTCCCCCCCACCCGTTCTCTCTTCACTCTTTCTTGCACACTTTAAAGCACACTCCTAATCTCTATACACCAGGCACCACTTGTCCACAGTATGTTGTTTCACTTTTGTTTAGCTAAGTCATTCTATTTTCGGTTGTTTAACCTCCCCGGTGAAGGAGTGGTGTTTAACAATCAGTCTAGAGAGAGAGAGAGCATGAGAGAGAGATAGAGAGAGAGAGAGAGAGAGAGAGAGAGAGAGCTGCTTTAGCGTGGGCTTGATAAGATCAGAACTCTGTTTCTAGCCTCCCTGCCAGGCCCAGCTGGCTGATAGAGCATATAACCCATTTCTCATGATGCAAGCGCAGAATGCCGCACTCAGCAGAATGGGCCTGCTCTGTGGGCCCAATCTATCGCATTAGCATACAGCGCATGCAGTCTGTCAGGCCTGATGAGGCCATAGCTGCAGCACACAGGCACTTTACACTCCCATTACTGCACGGTAATGACTCTGAGGATGGCCTCTTACTGGCCATCCTCAAGTGCTGAGCCTCAAGTGCCGTGTGTATGCAGTCTTAAAAATAAAGTTTCTTAAATGGTACTTGGTTTGGATTAAGTTTTAGGGGAAAAAAGTAAATGCTGCAGAACTTATCTAGAACTTTTCTTAGTTTTTGGAGACACTTTCAATGTTAAAAATGGTTCTTCACTTTAGAAGAGTTACCCAAAATGGAGATACTATGTTTCTACAGTGACAATATATTAAAAATAAACATATAAGCATTAATGGTAACATTTTAGCATAGGGTAGCGTTTCTAAGGCTACATGACATGTCGTTTATGACAATTGCCATTGGCCTACATTAACATTTTTAAAGGTTTATTCCAACAAGCGTCAACTGACATTAAGGCAATTCTCACCAGTTTCACCCCAGAAAGTGTAACGACAGGTGACGCTGGTTGGAATAAACCTTTATAAACGTCTTTGTATGTAAATGTCACTTATCATAAAAGGCTTATGTCCTGTAACCTTATCAATGGTACCCTACAGTAAAGAGTTGCCAAATTAATACTATATTAATAGTGTTATAATGTAACAAACATATTCGTTACATTATAACAACATTATAATTATTATATATTGCTGTTTCTATTTCACTGTTGGAACAAAAGATTGTATTTACATTTTTTTCTCTTTTTTCTTTCAATTTTTTTTAAAAACACCATATGATTTTTGTGTCATGTGAATTTTAATTTTTTTTTCACATGAAAAAATTGAAGATAAAAAGTGAACTTTAATGTCATCTGAACCATACACAGGTATACAGAGAGACGAAGCTCAGGGTTCACAGGGTACATGTACACGTAGTGCAAAAAGTAAACAAAGCAAGACATTGTGCTTAGAAATACAAGACAGACATACCAGACAGTACAAATACAGGAAGTTGAAAAGGTTTGAAAAGAAAGTAGGCAATATGCCAGTAACATTAATACTCAGAGAAGTTACACTTTTTCTTAATTTTTATTTTGTCATTCAGATTATATACCGTGCAGTATGCATCACAACCAGATTTTGTTGCAACTGACCCTCAAAAAGAAGAAAAGTAGTGCAGACAACAGCAGTTACATACAGATTAAACAAAGCGGTTTGGTCAATAAATGAGCAGTACGAATATAAAGCAGCATAAATTGGCAATAAAAAAACAGCAGGATATTGCATATGAGTATAGTTCCAGCAGTAGTTATATACACTGTATATATGTATATATACATATATACATTTACCACCTTTTTACCTGCCTATCTATTTTTACTTTTACTTCTAAATTTCTGTTTAATCTATTATTTATTTACATAAATGCACAGTCTCAGGAACGTTCAGGGTACATTTCACTACATGTTGTACTTGTATAACTATGTACGTGACAAATAACCCACTTGAACTTGAACTTGAACTTGATATGCATTAAACAAAATAGTATGTATTTAGAATAGGCAATATTCACGTATATTCATATATATATATATACACACACACATATGCACGCACACATATATACATACATACATACATACACATATATATGTACATATGTGTTTATGATGATAGACATGAAGCAGAATTTTGCTGAAAAACTTGCGGAAAACGCTCTTTATACTAATTGTCTCTAATAACTGTGTAGTTACACATTAACAATGTAACTACTGGTAATTCACTGTTACAGATGATTACAGCAGTATAGCTCATGATATTGCATGTGTGCATTTCAGTTCAAGTGTGTAGCTTCATGTGATTCCATAGGTAATTCTGAAGTAGATAAACATGTTTTCCATAAGCACACTACTCTAATCCATGTGCAACAGTGAACAGAGTGTAACTACACAGCTTTTAGAGACCCTTAATATAAAATGGGATAAAAGCTTTTAAAGTGAGTGAGTGATTGTTTGTCATTGTGAACACAGCACAGAACACAGTGCACCACAACAAAATGTGACATCTGCATTTAATCCATCCATGTAGGAGCAGCTAGCAGTTGACGTATGCATCCAGGGAGCAGTGCTTGGACATGGTAGCTTGCTCATCAGAACCTCAGTGGTGCTTGTACCAGTCTGAGATTTGAACCAGTGACCTTCAGGTCACACAGGCAACACCCTAACTGTTATACCACCACAAGCTCCAAAGTTCTACCATACATTCATATATAATACATATGGAATATATAGGTACTTACACAGCAGGGGTGGTGGATGCTTTGTCAAAGGGAAAGTAATGGTGATAATGTAATAGGGAACATTTTTCACTTGTATAATTTTTATTTTAGCCCTGATTTTCTCCCCTAATTTAGTCATTCAGTTGGAGGAGAATACTGACTGCCAATTCCATTCAACTGAGCCAACAGACGTCCGTGCTGGCTAGCATCATGCAAGTGATGGGAGGAGAAGGAGCCACATCCTTCCTACCTAGAAAGCGAAGCCAATTGTGCTCTCTTGGACGCATGGGTATGGATGGCTGTAGCACCATCGGGGATCAAACCCGCCGCCTTCTGATGGTAGGGCCAGCGATGGCATGGCTACATTTTAAGTGTTATTTTATTTTCAATAACAACTAAAATAGATTTATAGTTCCACATTAGACACCAGGATATATTTTAATTGTTTATCTCAATAGTGTTTCAAACAATTAAATATGAAAACGCTGTTTTTGTGCCTTTTAATGGGCAGCTGTGGCCTAAAAGTTGGAGAAGAGGTTTGAATCACAGGTCAAGTTCTGACCTGGGCGCTATTGAGGTCCTCTTAAGTAAGTACTGTCCCCCTACACTGCTCAGCAGGCACTGTTGATAACTGCCCGCTGCTCCACGTGTGCACATGTGATGGGTTAAATGCAGAGGTCACATTTCGTAGTGATACTTGAGCGTGTTCACAATGACAAATAGTCACAGTCAACTTCAACCTTGCAACACTCTCAGCATTCAGATGAACTAGAACTAGATGGCAAGATTGAGACGATGTCAACATTACATGCAGTCCCTTCAATAGCTCCACCAATAATCACAAGCTTCCAGCTTGGTACAAATGTGACGTGCAATAGAGCTTAGTGGTGATTTGCATATGCTAAATGCTCTCCAGATAGATGCCCAGTGAAGCTCTGGGTCTTGTTGTGTCCCAAAATGATGTTATAACAGCCTGTTGTCCAGTAAGCTTTGATCTTCATTCCACTAAAACAGTGTTTACTTGAATCTGCCACACTGAGGCCCAGATTCAGTTGGGTTCTATGGGCTGTAAGTCTGCTTGGCTTCCTCAAGCACATTCCACTGGACTTTATATACAATGCAGGACAATGCATATGGGTCATGTGTGCGATCACACATCCTGGAATTGTATAGTACAAACCTATGTGCGTATATGTGTTTGAAAGTGAGTCAGACTGTACAGTGTTCAGTCTGAGCTGACTTGACAAGGACCCAGCCATATTGAAATGTTCTCATCTGTTTATTCTTTCTCTACTTGGCTTGGAGGCAAAATATGATGCAGCCCCATGTAAAGCTCTGATGTCCTGCTTTATATCAGAACTTTTTTTATCTTCTGTCTTATCTTCTACTGGAATCCACATGTGTTCTCAGACCCCCCCCCCCCATCTCACAACACTTTGCATTCATATGAATAATTATGACTGTCAAATGTAAAGAGGTTTCAGAATCCATCACAGCTGTTTCAGAGATTAGCACCCTGACAAGATTATACTTCAGGCCCTACAGAACTGTTTACCTACTTAAACCTACAGGCTTTTTCTCTTGAATGATTTCATTCTTTAGATGGAGGCTGATCTCAAATCTGATCTCTTTGAATCCGGACATTTGGGCTTTAAACACTTTTCTATAACATTTTCTCCAGAATCTTCCAAATTTTCCATCAAATTTAGTCATCTCCAATTCTACCCACTAGCTAGGACTCCCCCCTTTCACACAATGGGAAGATGAAGGGTAATATGTACTCCCTCTGAGTCATGTAAAGCCAGTCACTGCATCTTTTTTAACCGCTTCTGACATGATGTCATTGGACAGAGTAATGCATTTGAAGGAGAGCGTTGAATGCCAATCATGGTTTGTCATGCTTTCAGTGATGGGGGAGAGGGAGGGCCATTCTACCCATCCAAAAAGAATTAGGCCATTTGTGCCCTCTTGAACTCCAGATCACGGATGGCTGTTGCACCATCAGTGATCAAACTTTGTGAACTACTGTCCTGGGACAGTATTCCACCCATCCAATTTCCAAACCCTTTCTTCCATTTTGGGTCGCGGGGAAGCTGGAGCCAATCCCAGCTGACTACGGGCCCAGGGCGGGGTTCACTCAGGACAGGAGGCCAACCCATCGCAAGGCAACATGTAGACAGACAACCATTCATACACACACTCACACTCACACCTACGGGCAATTTAGAGTATCCAGTCAACTATTGCAGCCTTTGGACAGTGGGAGGAAACCGGAGCACCTGGACGGAAACCATGCAAACACAGAGACAGCATGCAAATCCAACACAGAAAGGCCCCCGTTGTCGACCCGGGGATTAAATCCAGGACCTTCTTGCTGTGAGGGAACCACACCCTGGAACAGTATTTTTTATTTAAAAGAAGAAAATCAGTTTTTTTTTTAAAATAATATTTTTGTTATGGCATTTAACTGAATAATGAGCACATTTGATTAAAAAAATTAAATAAAGGGTTTAATCAAATACAACATAAACAACTTATCCAAACACTGTGGTGCATTTAAAGGATGTTATAGGAAAGTGCTTAAAACATTTACATTTATGTGTGGATCCTATTTCTTTAAGGCAGTGGTCTTCAAATCATTCCTCAGGGCCCCCAGGACAGTCCACATTTTTCCTCCAAACTAACTCAACAATGCATACTGATAGAGCAAAACCACAGACCGTCTGGGAGCTCCTGAGAACCAGTTTGAAGACCACTGCTTTAAAGGAACTGTGTTGTAAACACATAAAGGAGGGTCAGGTCACTTCCCTGTCCTGCCTATAGGTGGCAGTAGTGCTTTTGGCGTCAGGGAGGCCACATGCTGAGATAGGCAGTCTTGCATGAAGAAGGTGCATGTCTGGTCAACCTGTCTACTAGGCTGACCATGTTCTGTTGAGCCATGAAATACAAAATGTCTTTTGGAAAGATTTTTTTCCCAAAGATTGTTCTAAGATTTTTAGCACGAGGAAGGAACAAAGACTGCCTTCCAGTCTCTGGGAGTTAGCGAGGCAGCACATGGCAGCTTTTACCCAGAGAGCCGCCCCTCCTGAAGCACAGCCAGGTGGTCTGAACACAATGGCTCTCATTATACAGCACAACTGTACTGTGATTACAGTCAGTCACTCAGAAATCTGCTCTCCTCTGAAAGACCATTACTACCGTCTTGTTTTTTTCCCCTCTTGGTGGTTATGCACGTGTAGCCACAGGCTGAAGGTGGACGTCATTTCCAGTGATTAATTACTCTGGTATTTTAACACCTATGAGACTGAAATGTATGCTCTGAATGAAATTCAACTGTGCACTTGTAAAAATAAGGGTTCTTAAATGGTCCTTGGCTTGAGCACATGGTTCTTGAGAAGAAGAAAACAAGATTTTATTGGTATTGACTCTTTACATTATGTGGAGTGTGTTCTTAGCCTTTACTCATTTAATGAAGAACGATCCACTGAGAGGTTCTTCAGGCAAGCAATTTTGGTTGTTCTATGGTTTGACTTTGAGGAACCCTTTTTGGAACCCTTTTTGTAAAGAATGCAGAAAATCCATCATCATCTCAAGTTTTGTGGCTGTATGGTCATCGTTTACACATCTTACACAATTCTGGATACTGTGCTTGATCAAGAGTATGAATCACTGTTTGCCTCATCATTAAGTCAAGTCAGGTCAAGTCAAAATGTGTGTGCAATGTACGTTTTACAACTGATATTCTTGCAATGCAGCTTTACAGAATCTGGACCTGAGACCTTAGTAAGTAAGCCAAAGGTGACAGAGCTCGACAGTAGAGGATGAAACATAAAAGGGGAACCCATCCTTCTCTGGTTGACACTAGACAGCATGTGATAGTTGTGGGCAACTCCAGTCCTGGAGGGCCGGTGTCCAGCACAGTTCAGTGAGTTCCCTGCTCAAACACACCTGGTACAATTCACCTGTTCATTGCCAGCTTTAGTGAGTGTGTCAGGGGAGGAGAACTACCAAACTGTGCTGGATGCCAGCCCTCCAGGACCAGAGTTGGCCACCCCTGGCAAGGGAGAATATCACTATGGAGATGACTAACAGTGAAAGGCGTTGTACAGACTAAGCACTAATGACCAGTAGAGCCTCCAGTTAGCAGTAGTAGGGTCAGTTAGGGTTATGTCTGACTCTGTTGGGGTTGTGTAAGTAGCAGTAGTGCCCATAGACCGACAACCATTCATACACACATTCACACCTACGGGCAATTTAGAACATCCAGTCAATCTACTGCAAGCCTTTGGACAGTGGGAGGAGACCAGAGCTATTATGGTTCATTTTTGATTAAATGAATTTTCTGTTGTCAATCTCTCTGTATCTCTTACAGTTAAACAGCAGTTGTTATTCACTATGTCTATTATAGTGACATATGTAAATGTCCTATGTTTAGTCATCCTGTATTGATCATTTCAGTGTGAATGGGTGGGGCTAAACTACAGTCAGCAGACTAGACAGTTATAAGTAATGCCATCCCAAAAACAATTAATTCAAACTGAACTGCTTTTCCTTTTCATGTTCAAAGGCAGCAACAAAGAGCAGCAAAAACACACTCACACATTGAATCATGTGTTGTTTTGCATTTGTAATGCAAGAATGTTTTTTTTTTTAGCAATTAAATGTTGTGAGTGCCAAGATTAATAGCTTTGTCATGTGTAAGGTGATGTTTTCTGATGGGCTTAGACTTATGATTCGTACTGTATGTATCACCAATTTTTCTTATTTACTCTTTTAATCCTTAAGGGGAAATTGGTCTCTGTATTTTACCCATCCACAGCAGTGAGCACACACACACTGAGAGCTGTGAGCAGCCTCACAGCCTTAGCACCAGTAGGGCAGTTGGGGTTAGGTGCCTTGCTCAAGGGCAATTCGGCCATGGGTATTTATAGTTCTGGGATTCGGACCAGCCGCCCTTTAGTCACAAACCCGCTTCGCTAACTATTAGGCCACAGTTTCCCCAACGTTTTACTTAAAGGGCCCATAACATGAAAAACAAAAAAAATTTAATGCAGTATGTAAACAATACAATTTCACATCATTGCCCAATCCACACAGCCTGTATATTACTGAAGTGAAAGTAACGATTTGTCATTGTGAACACACTCAAACACCACAACAAAATGTGACCTCTAAACAAAATGTGACCTCTACATTTAACCCATCACATGTGCACGTGCAGAGCAGCAGGGAGCTATCAACAGCACCCGGGGAGCAGTGTAGTGGGACAGTACCTTGCTCAAGGGAACCTCAGTGGTCCCAGACCGGGACTTGAACTTGCAACCTTCAGGTCCCAAAGGCAATGTCCTAATCACTAGGCCTCCACTGCACCATATAAAAACTGAGCTGCAAAACTGCTTTGAATGCATTTTTTTGTTATATTTCCAGCAACTCTACAGCAGTTTGGCCACACCCATTTTTAATGAAGTTATAAGCAGTGTTTTAGTGCATACTGCATTTTGAATTAGGCAAAACACAGGACAACCAGGACAACCTGGTTGATGGCCATGTGCAAAAAATGGCCATGTGCAAATAAATTATGATTTTTTGCTACATTAACACACACAAATGTCAGAATCCTAGCCCCCAAAAAACTTTTCTATATTAATTTTCTCTAAAAAAAATGAGTCACAGACACAGTCATGAGTAGGAGGGCAAAGTTGACCACTGCATCTGAGCACAGTGGCGTATATTAGTAGACTGCTTTAAATGATAAGATTATTAGTGAGCAGGTCATTTAGAACGGCTAATATTTGCGTTCTCCTCCTACAAGACCCTCCCCCTTCCTCCCTCTTTCTCTTTGCCAATAAGCTCCGTTCATTTTCGGTTTTGACCATTCCAGCTACTGTGTGAATGTGTGTGTGTGTATGTATGGTATACATACACACACTGTAAAATGATGATTGCCAGTTTAAAAAAAAAAAAAACACCACAGCACAGAAACGGCTGCTGGCTGCCCAGCTGCCACACGGTGATACACACACATACATAGAGCTTGTGCATCTGCACAGTGTTCAGAGGCATCAGGGCCTCAGCACTTGGACAGCTTTCATCTCCAACATTAACATCACAGCCTAGAATTATGATTCTAACACGTAGCCTACAAATATTAACACATGTAACGCATTGATTTTCTCCTTCGCTTTGATCAATAGGAGCCGTCGGAGGAATTTCATGATCTGATATTCATCGCTGAGCTCCGTCTCTTCTCTCCCAAGCATATGCATATCCGTGTCCATTTAGAGGTTCATGTTTTTGAACACTTTTAACATATTCTCTAATTCAAAATCTGCAAGAAAACATACTTGCGAAGGTGCAGTAGGTCCGCTGGGCCTGACTCCAGATGTTTGTGTGGGAGTCAATATTTTGGAAGAGCTCTCAGCGAGGCATGGTGTGTGAGGGTGTCGTAAAGTTAAAAATGACAACTGAAGAAAATGCCACTTGCTAGACAGTCCATAAGTAATTAATGAGTGAGTCTTTAGTCCAACACGCTGGGTTTAAAACATGAGGTTAAAGTGCAGACTGTCAGCTTAAATTCCCTCTGAAGCTTCTGCATCCATGTGGATTCAGAAGTTCATGGATTTTGACCTTTTAGCACATTCTCATATTCTGGGGCATGTCTTCTCCTGTTAGGGTGGAAAAGGTCTGTCAGGGTTATGTAGGTATGTGTGTGTCCATGCATGTGTGTCTGTCTGTTTCTATACATTTCCAGGACAAACCTTTTCAGGATATTATAATAATAATAATAACAATGTTTATCTATTTAGCACCTATCTCAAAACCCAAGGTCGTTATGGCTAACCCTCTCACTTTGGCCCTGTTCACACCATCCGATCACAAGTGGACAGCAGATTACAATGTTGTCATTTGTGTCTATCACGTGTCTCCAAGGTGTCTAACTGACCACCTGAGTTTCGGCACTCACCGTTTGTTAATCTCACACCAACAATGCAAAAATCTCTGCTCAAAGTAGCCAAATTCTCAGAATTACAGCACACACTCTAATACTGTGGGCTGTAGTTCGGTTACAAATGTTAAATCTGCAGCAGAGTCCAGCACATCTCCTTCCATAGGGCATGACAGTGGAACACACTTCGTCCAACTCGTCTTAAATTGGGCATGTAATTCATCCAGTCCCTTCCAGATTAGTTGTCCTTAACTTTACAGTGTGATAGTGAAGTTAAAGTGACTATTTGTCATTGTGAACACACCCCATCACACAAAGTACACCTCAAAAAAAGGTGAACTCTGCATGTAACCCATCCATACATGGAGCAGCGGGCAGCTATCAACTGCAGACAGGGAGTAGAGTAGCAGGACAGTACCTTGCTCAAGTGTCTCTGAGTTGGGACATGAACCTACTGACCTCTGATCACATGGGCAAGTCCCAATCCACTAAGCTACCACTGATAAACACAAATGCTCGAATTTAACACTTTTCCGACGTGTTGGCATTCAATTACATGATGTTTACAATGTCCTTGTCAGGGATGCATCAGGACATATTAGCATTTATACTATAAAAGATACGCAGCGACATGCTTCTCAGACCACTTCGGGATGAGGTTTAAGTGGTCGGATCACAAACAACGATTTGGTGCTTTGGTGGCTTGAATTTAGTGAAGTCCACTTGTGATCTAATTCCCCAAGATGCATTAAAATTGAATGTAAACATTCAATATGTCAGTCCCCAGTTCATACAGGTTACACTGTTAAAGTTATTACTGAATCAAATGACAGTGATTAACAATATGACACATACGTCAAAAACTTGAAAAATTTGTGTAAGTGTGACAGTGTGCTCTGGGAGTGCTCAAGTCAGTGAAGAAGGTCCCAAAGACAACTGAGTCAAAGCAACAGATCTCTTTCTCTCTCTCTCTCTCTCTCTCTCTCTCTCTCTCTCTCGCTCTCTTTTCTCTCTCTCTCTCTCTCTCTCTCTCTCTCTCTTCTCTCTCTCTCTCTCTCTCTCTCTCTCTCTCTCTCTTCTGATTGGCAGTTTGACAGCAGCTCATGGCGTCTGTGGGGAACAAGATGTGCATGAACATCTGGGTGGACCAGAGAGGCCTGCATGTGGGTAAATGCATGTGTGTCTGTGTGTGAAAGAGAGAGAGTGAGAGAGAGAGAGAGAGAGAGAGAGAGGGAGAGAGAAAGTCTAGATAAGTGTGTTTCTCTGAGGGAGATTATAGTAGAGGGGCCAATTGGTGCTCTAAAATGTGAACTTTGACAGAGGCCACAGGAGTGGCGAATAGGGAAAGTGTGTGTTGAGAGGCTGCCTTGGTAAAGTTAGAGAGAGAGAGAGTGAGCGGAAAAGTGCTCTCACGCTGCACCGGTGCACCTGCACAGTGGGGCAGTGTGAGGAGCAGGTGCATGGCAGGTGGCACCACACCTGTCCACACTCAAGTGAGAAAAAGAGGCAGCTGGTGCTCTGGGCTCTGGGCTTTAGCTTTCGCAGTGCAGAGAGTTCAACGGCACCTCTATAACACAAGGCTGTCCATTTTAACACGCCTCGCTCTATTCAAACACTCTTCTCCACTTTCTAACCCAGCAGCAGCTGAACAAAAACCAGCCTCTCTGGGTCATGTCTGACTAATACCGAGCAGGAGAATGCATCTTTACACCGATCAGCCATAACATTAACACCACCTGTCTGATATTGAGTAGGTCCCTCCTGCTGCTGAAACAGCTCTGACTGTGCTGCACTGTGTGTTCTGACCCCTTTCTATCAGAGTCAGCATCACCTTTTAAACCACCGTAGCTCTTCTGTAAGATCGGACCAGACACACTACTCTTTACGCCTTGGGTGCCCATGATCATGTCACCGATTCACCATTTGTCCTTCCTTGGATCACTAACTACTGCACACCTGGAACACTCCACAAGACCTGACTCCACAAGGCTCAGGTCCTTACGCTCACCCATTTTTCCTGCTTCCAGCATCAGCTTAAAGAACTGATTGATCACTTGCTGCCTAATATATCTCACCCCCTGACAAGTGCCAGTGTAATGAATAACCAGAGAGTCAATGTCAGTGGTGTTAATGTTAAGGCTGATTAGCATATACCCCAAAAATATTGATGCAAGCCATGATCAAGAGAAAGGGAATTTGGTGGTCTGAAATATTTGGGCCTTTGGGGTTTATCCATAATGAAGTGTCTAAGCTGTGCTCTCCTAAAAGGTACCACAAAGAGCTCTTTGAAGGATGCGATAGAAGAACAACTTTAGCTCTTTAAAGAACAGTTGTCCTCATTCATCTTGAAAAAGTCAACGTCAGATTCATGACTAATTACGCTACACGCTCCATGTTGGCGGTGTGTAAGTATGCTTTTAAGCGAAAACCCTGGTGCATGTCAGAATTTTTGTGCAATCTGTATAAGTGCGTTAAAAAAACAAACTTTTTCTTAAGAACTGTTAGTAAATGAGGCCTGGTGTTTGTCAATGAGATGTGTGAGCATGAAAAAAAACTGTAATCGGATTAAATATTCTTCAGATAATGTAAAGGTTCTTTATCAGTCTGTGGGTTCTTCCACAGATTGTCTTTAAAACTGTAAAAAAAGATTTTTTACAAAAAGTGGTTCTGATGTGGGATCATGCAAAGAACATTGTCTGGCACCGTACTGTTAAGAGCACAGATATCTATCTATCTATCTATCTATCTATCTATCTATCTATCTATCTATCTATCTATCTATCTATCTATCTATC
>JBBPDA010068928.1:5000-12839 GCA_037974385.1 Arnoldichthys spilopterus | reverse complement strand
TTATATCCAGCACATATCTGCTCCATACCCACATTATTATATCCAGCACATATCTGCTCCATACCCACATTATTATACTGATTGAAGCTGTTATCCTGCTGTTTTAGCTACAATGTGATCTGTTGTTGAACTGTGTGAGTTGTCTGCAGGAGTGTGTGTGAGGAGCAGGTGGGAGAGTGCTGGCTCCAGAGTGCCCGCGTCGCCCGCAGAGCTGGACATCATCAGACTGCGTTTAACGCCCTGCTAAATGCCCAGGACTCACACATCTCAGAGTTCTTTGTGGAGAAGGCCAAGTGGCTCTGGTCCAAGGTACACAGATGCATAAAAATGCCACATATGTTTATATATTTATTTATCTTTTTATTTATTTATTTATTTATTTACACTATACAGCGAAAGTGTGAAGAATCCTAGTTTATCTAAATATTTTTAATAATGTTATTAGTGGTATAAAGCCAAAGGCCACACCCACTTTCTCTTCTAGTGATGTCAAGTGTTTAAAGCGCTTTTGGGTTAAAGGAGCGTCCAGGGAAGTTCTGTTAGTGTGACGAAATGTGGATGCAGCTCCACATAGCTCAGAGGTAGGGCCTGCTCGCCTTCACCCTCACAGTGTTGGTGTGGTATGGTGTGTTTGGGGACGTCCCAGCTAGTGGATGGAACTGGAGACGACAAAATTGGTGAGAAAATTGGGAAAACAATGTAGATTATGGGAAAACCGTAAACAGCAGGAGCATGTTTCTCCTGGACTTATGATTCAGAAGCTCTTGGCTTGTTCTGACGGTAGGGCTGGGCAATGTGACTGTTAAACTTTGGGGTTAGGTGCCTTGCCCAAAGGCCCTTTAGCTGTAGATGTGGGAAGGGGGAAAGCGCTGTTTACTCACTCACCCCTCTCACACTTTCCCTGCTGGCCTAAGGAATTGAACCGGCCATTCACAAGCCCTCTCCTCCAACCATTAGGCCACAGCTGCCTTCAAGAACACCGTCCTTTTCATTAAACATGGTCAAATGCTGTAAAAAATACCGAAATAAACATTTTATCAGAGGTTTCAAAAAATACATATAGTGTACTGTGTTGTGGAAATTTCTTAAAGTATCGCAGTATTACAACTCTTACCACATCGCCCACATCTGTGCAGATTTCCCATTCACTCTGATTGTAAGTTGGATTTGTTTTGCAGGGTGATGTGCACCAGGCTCTGATTGTGCTGCAAAAGGGGGTGAAGCAGTGTTTCCCTGAGGACCAACCACTCACAGACCCCAAGAGGATCCAGATTAAAGGGAAAGCTCTGCTGCTGGTGGGCAGATACATGGAGGAGACGGCTAACTCTGAGAGCAACGCCATCATGAAGATTTACAGGGTATTGTAGTTGGGTGTGTTATGGTTTGGTGTGGTTGGGGGACTCTGAATTACCAGGTGGAGCTAGAGACGACTAGATTAGGGGAAAAAAATTGGGAAAAAATGTAAAACATGATAAAGGTAAAGTGAAGAAGCTCCAAACACTGTTATACAAATGTCTTTAATGTTGGAAATCGTTTCTGCCCAGAAAGGTAGCAAAGAAGGAATGGTGGAAAAGCAGATGTGTGACATGAGACCGGGTTGGAGGAGCTAAACATGGTACGAAAAACAAAATACATTCCACCTCTTCTCTCTTTTCTCTGTAGGATGTTACTACACTGTTGCCCGAGTGGGAAGACGGGAACTTTTATCTGGCTCAATATTACGACAAGCTGATGCCGATGGTCACCGACAACAAGATGGAGAAGCAGGGCAACGTCATCCGCTACATCGTCACTTATTTTGGAAAGTAAGGCTAGCGGAGATTTCCAGAAGCCCTTTCACTCTTTCGGTTCTGAAAACGTAAACCTTCCTGAATTTAGTTTCAGAGACTCCGTTTACACCTGCTCATGTGGTGTGACAGGTACCTGAACTGCGTCCTGATTGTTTTTTTGCCAAATCGACTGCTCTGCTTCTTGTTTTCCTGTTCTGTTCAGAGGAAAAGGCCGGTTCTGCAGCGCAACACAGTGTTTACAAGAAGAAGCCGTTTAGAACGACCCTCCTGTGTTGTAGCCGTATTCACGCCTGTGTTGATTAGGGATGGCGTCAACATCCTTCCCACACAGAGAACAAGCCAATTGTGCTCTCTTGGACTCCCAGTTACGAGTGGCTGTAGCACCATTGGGGATCGGACCTGTGACCTTCTGATAGTAGGGCCAGTGCTTAGACCACTGCGCCACTACAGAGCCCAGGGCCAGGTAGAGTTTAGCCAAACTGGAGTTTATCACACTCCGAGGAAAAACTCACAGTAGGAAACGAGCTGAAGCAGCAGCAATGCTGCATTAAGAGAGGGTCAGCCTGGCGGATAAGCAGAACAGCAGGGGGCGCCGTCACTGTACTAGGAGGGGTGTTTTGATCTGTCCGAGAGATGGATGTGTTTATACTGCTATAACATGGCGCTGGAATGCATCTCAGACCTCCTTTGAAGTGGATCAGCGTTAAATCTGGTTTGAATGCATTTTGACCGCGTTCACATCTCCGGCTTAAATGCGGATCAGACCGGTTTAGATATAATCCTGAGACTCCAGGCTCATTAAGCAACCAGGTGTTAACAGTGTGTACATTCCTGTCTCTCCTAGAGCACTTCAGTTCGGGAACCAGTACATTTACCAGGCCATGCCTCGCATGCTCACCCTCTGGCTCGATTTTGGCGCTAAGGTTTATGAAGTAGAAAAAGGTAAGATCTTTATCTTTATGCCATTAAAATAATAATCAGATTATAATCAAATTCCCTTAGTTTTAGTGTAGTGCATGTGTGATTTCTGACATTCAGTATTGAAATTATTGATCATTGTTTTGGGCCAAGTCATGGTATGTAAATGAAGCTCCGCACACTCACCCCTCAGCTTATAGCATCACATGGCTGTGCCGCTGGCCTCTTTTCCCTAAACAGTATCGTCACGCCGATGTGATCTGGGACGTTAAACACTGAACATTCAGTTGCTCTCTAACTCGCTTTACTCGTCTTTACGCTCAGAGCTTTATATTTTCACTGTTTTACATGTTAAAGTGGATCAATGAATAACTCACACAGAACACGCGTCACAGCCAACGCAGTGCAGTTCACTCCAGAGCAGAACACACACAACTGAGAAACACACACTCGCTGTTCGTCCTGCAGCGCTGTACAACACATCTGTCCTTCTGCACAACTACTACACACGACACGCATCATAGCAAAACCCAGAAAAGAGTCAAATTAATAAACCACTTTCCCAACAGCGCCCCCCGGTGTTCAGCAGGGTGCCAACACTTTATTGGGTTCATTCAGTGGTTTATGTGTAAAATTTGTAAAACTGTAATTAAACAGCACTTGTGACATAAACACTCGATTTTTTATGGTTAAGGTTCGACGCTCACTGTCTATATTCTCACTGGGCTAAAACTGCTGCTCTGAATCTGCTGCTTTGGGGCTCTGCAGTCTCATAGGCCGGCACAAATTTAGAGCGGGAACCCTGAACGCTGTCCACTTTGATCTAGAGCAACCATTCACGCTTCAGGATGGCTGCTGCTGTTTGTAGCTATGCTAACACACTTCAGGCCATGTTTACAGAGAACAGGGAGTCGAACAGTGTCCGAAACCACATAAGCGAGTCTGTTTCAGAGGCTCCTCCCAGAGCAGGAATAGCTCCAATCCTAAAACTAAAGAAGCAGCACACAGGTCTTGGCTGATCCGATACAAATGTGTCCGATGCTTAAACTGGCGTCTTGTTTTCAGTCAGCCGCTCGGACAAATCCCAGATGCGTGCGGATCTGAGTAAAATAAACGCTGTGATCAGCGAGCACACCAGCAATCTCTCGCCGTACCAGTTCCTCACGGCCTTCTCCCAGCTCATCTCCCGCGTCTGCCACTCCAGCGACGAGGTCTTCTCTGTGCTGATGGAGATCGTGGCCAAAGTCTTCCTGGCTTATCCTCAGCAGGCCATGTGGATGATGACGGCAGTGTCAAAGGTCAGTATGGGAATTGATCCCATTTTTATCCCATTTTTCCCAAGTTTCACAGCCACGAAAAGCATTCGGAAAAGGCAAAAGTAAAAAATGACCATGCCTGATCTGCCATAACATTAACACCACCGGCCTAATATGGAGTGTGGCCTTCCTGCTGCTGGAACAGCTCTGACTGTGGTGCACTGTGTGTTCTGACCCCTTTCTATCGGAGTCAGCGTCACTTCTTACACCACAGTAGCTCTTCTGTGGGATCAGACCACAGAACACACCGTCAGAGCTGTTTTATCAGCATGAGGGGATCTACTCAATATTAGGCAGGTGGTGTTAATGTTCTGGCTGATCGCTGTGTGTATGTGTGTATATATATATATTTTTAATCTTTTTTTTTCATCTTTGCAGTCCTCCTACCCCACCAGGATGAACAGATGTAAGGAGATTTTGAAGAAGGCCGTCAGTCTGAAAAGCTCATTTGGGAAGTTCATTGGAGATGCCAACAGACTGACGGACAAGCTGGTGGAACTCTGCAACAAACCGGTGAGAACAGCTTCACACGCTGACGTCTGAATTTCCAGCGGAAACATTACACTGTTTAGATCATCTCTCTAAGCGTCTGCCGCTCTGAGGCTCAGCTACAGACCTGCAGCTTTAAGGTAGTGGAGGGACATGCGCTGCCAGACGAGTGTTTATTCTAAACACACGTCTGTTTTCTATGATCACCGCTCTGTTTCTCACGTTTTCAGGTGCTGACGTTTTAGGCAGCAGACCTCACGCAGAATTTTTCGGGATCATTTACATTACACATTGATTGAATTGAACTGAAATTCCATTGTTGTCATTGTGCTCCGCACAACAAGAGCTTCTCCATGTAAAAAAGAAAATAATACAATAATATTTTTTCTGTAAAAAGTTCATACAATAAAGAGCTAAAATAAGTAAATACAGTGTCGTGCAATGTTATAGTTATAGTGAACAGTTTGCACTGCATACATGTGCAGTGTGTCAAGACAAAACACCACACATGCCTAATCAGCCATAACATTAACACCACTTCTCTAATACTGAGTGTGTCCCTCCTGCTGCTGAAACAGCTCTGACTGTGGTGCACTGTGTGTTCTGACCCCTTTCTGTCAGAGTCAGCATCGCTTTTTAAACCACAGTAGCTCTTCTGTGGGATCAGACCAGATCAGCAAGCCTTGGGCGCCCATGACCCTGTGGCTGATTCAGGAGTTGTACTTCACTCACTTCTCCTTACCCGTAACACTTCACAAGATTCTCTGACGTATCGTCTCGCCATCACAATATGACCCTTGTCAAAGTGGCTCAGATTCGTATGTTTGCTCATTTTTCCGTCTTCCAGCACATTACCTTTAAGAACTGACTGTTCACTCCCTCACTGATCTATCCCAACCCCCTGACAGGTACCATAGTAATGAAATAACTAGAGAGTCAATGTTCTTCTCTTTACCTGTCAGTGGTGTTAATGTTATGGCTGATCAGTGTATATCTCGGCTGTTTTGCTCCGCGGTTTATTACCCAGTTTAGTTTTTGAGATTGAGCCGACTGTGCTGAACTGAAACCCTCCAGGACCTGAAGCTGTCGTTCTTTAACCGTGTTATTCCTTCGTCCAGGTTGATGGGAACAGCAGCACTCTGAGCATGAGCGTTCACTTTAAGCTACTAAAGCGTCTGGTGGAGGAGCCGAGCTTCAGCGAGATCCTGATCCCACTGCAGTCAGTCCTCATCCCCACCCTGCCGTCCACAGGGGGCGCCAACCCACACCATGACGCCTTCCCTGGACATTGGGTCTACCTGTCCGGCTTTGATGACAACGTCAGTCTTTACTTTATCTCACACACTGGACAGCAAAAGTCTAAGACATGAACCCATGTTTGTATACGAGCTGCAATGGCTCAGGAACCATAAAGTAACAGTGCAACTAAAATAAAAATCCAAAGGGCAAAATGTGATGTAACTAAAGTAACTAGATCATGTAATTCGTAATTGTGGCCCCAGCAAATATTACTGCCTGCCTAAGCATCACTGGGCTAAAGTTCATTGCATAGCTAAAGCAAGCAGTAGCACCTGTCTTCACACTTGACGTTTGTCAGTAGACGTCCCCAAACTTTCAGCTAATGGCTGTTGGTACCTTTTTCCCAGGGGTGCCCAGTTCCAGTCCTAGAGGGTCAGTGTTCAGCCCAGTTTCATGATCTCCCTGCTCTGGAGGAGAAACTACCAAACAGTGCTGGACACGGGCCCTCCAGGACCACCATTGGGCATCTTTGCTTTAGTCAGTGGCTATAGTTTACACTCTGATGTGTGATCGTCTTCTTGAAGGTGGAGATCCTAGCGTCCCTCCAGAAACCGAAGAAAATCTCTTTGCGAGGTTCAGATGGAAAGTTCTACACCATGATGTGTAAGCCCAAAGATGACCTGAGGAAAGACTGCAGGCTGATGGAGTTTAACTGCCTTATTAACAAGGTACGTACTCCCAGGCTACTGGTTCGAGTGGGCAGTGGTGGTCTTGTGGTAAAGAACTTGCACATGTGATTGGAGGGTCACAGGCTCAAGTCTTGGGCGAGGTGCCACTGAGGTTCCTTTGAGCAAGGTATCATTCTGCTACACTGCTCCCCAGCGCTGTTGATAGCTGCCCACTGCTCCATGTGTAGATGGGTTAAATGTAGAGGTGTGGTGTGGTGGTTGACCCTGCTGACTCTTACCAGTGTCCTCGGGCAAGACTCCTGGCGCCACATTCACCGACATCTGTGATGTAACTGCACTGTACATCACTCACTGTATAAGAGCGCCTACCACATGCATAGATGCTATGTTGGTGATGGTCTCTCTCTTTCTTTCTCTTTCTTTCTCATTTTTTTTCTCTCTCTCTCTCTCTCTCTCTCTCTCTCTCTCGCTCTCTTTTTCTCTCTTTCTTTTTTTTCTCTCTTGCTCTCTCTCTCGCTCTCTCTCTTTGTCACTCTCTCTTGCTCTCTCTCTCTCTCTCCCTCTCTCTCCCTCTCTCTCTTGCTCTCTCTCTCCTCGCTTTCTCTCTCTTGCTCTCTCTCTCTTTGTCTCTCTCTCTTGCTCTCTCTCTCTCTCCCTCTCTTTCTCTCTCTCCCTCTCTTTCTCTCTCTCCCTCTTTCTCTCTCTCTCTCTCGCTCTCTCACTCACACTCTCTGTGTCTATCTGTCTCTTGCTCTCTCTCTCCTCGCTCTCTCTCTCTTTGTCTCTCTCTCTCTCTCTCTCTCTTTCACTCTCTCTCGCTCTCCCTCACTCTCTCTCTCTCTCTCTCTCTGTCTCTCTCTGTCTCTTTGTCTCTTTCTTTCTCTGTGTGTGCGTGTCTGCGTGTGCCTGCAGTGCCTGAGGAAGGATGCGGAGTCCAGACGGAGGGACCTGCACATTCGGACGTATGCAGTCATCCCCCTGAACGAGGAGTGCGGCATCATCGAGTGGGTGAACAACACAGCCGGCCTCCGCCACATCCTTACCAAGCTCTACAAAGAGAAAGGTCGGCTGCTCTGCTGCTGTGGAGAACATGACAATGACATACCAGTTCTCAGTAACCGATAAACTCTACATGTGATCCAGGCTGCAGTGTAAACGTGTGTGTAACTCTTCTCTGGTGTACTTTATGATCTCAGGGATCTATCTGACTGGGAAGGAGCTGAGGAAGATGATTCTGCCCAAAACAGCTTCCTTCCAGGAGAAGCTGAAGCTGCATAAAGACGTACTGTGCGCCCGACACCCTCCTGTGTTTCACGAGTGGTTCCTCAGGACGTTCCCTGACCCAACATCTTGGTAAAAGTGCTCAGCTGTCTCACAGTGATGTGAAAGAGACATTTT
>JBBPDA010068917.1:0-12840 GCA_037974385.1 Arnoldichthys spilopterus | reverse complement strand
GCTTGATTGTTTCCTCTGTCCTGGAAGTCGCTTTGGATAAAAGCGTCAGCCAAATGATTAAATGTAAATGTAAAATGACTCGCTGCTTCATGTAAATGCCCCGCCCACAGCAGTCTCTGATTGGATCTATGTCACACGAGTAGAAGCCAATCAACACTGAAGCCTTGTTGTCACTCACACCACATGAGCACAGCTTGATGCTTCGAGAAGTGGAGAGTTTCAGCAGAGGGTTGACTGATTATGGAAGGTAAAGCAGTGTTTCCCTAGATTATAACATTGCAGTCCTATGTTACCACGTAGCTCATATGAGCTGTTTCCACAATGAAAAGCCTGCCCGCTGTCCCAGTTACACCTGAAAATCTCTGAATAATGAACCTTGTTGCAGTAATAACCTGAGCCTATGGAAGCGTTGTGCATTCACTGAAAAACAACAAAAAAAATACTGTTCACAAATCTGTCTAAATCTGTGTTAGTGAGCACTTCTCTTTTCCCGAGATAATCCATCTCACCTCACAGGTGTGGCATATCAAGGTGCTGATTAAATAGCATTAATATTGCACAGGTGTGCCTTAGACTGCCCACAATAAAAGGCCACTCTGAAATGTGCAGTTTGATCACACAGCACAGTGCCACAGATGTTTCAACTTTTGAGGGAGCGTGCAATTGGCATGCTGACTGCAGGAATGTCTTCCAGAGCTGTTGCCAATAAAATGAATATTCATTTCTCTACCATAAGCTGTCTCCAAAGGCGTTTCAGAGAATCTGGCAGTTCATCCAACCGGCCTCACAACAGCAGACCTCGTGTAACCACACCAGCCCAGGACCTCCACATCCAGCATGTTCACCTCCAAGATTGTCTGAGACCAGCCACTCGTACAGCTGCTGCAACAATTGGTTTACATAACCAAAAAATTTCTGCACAAACTGTCAGGGAAGCTCATCTGCATGCTCGTCATCCTCATTGGGGTCTGGACCTGACTGCAGTTCGTTGTCGTAACCGACTTGAGTGGGAAAATGCTCACATTCGATGGCATCTGGTACATTGGAGAGACGTTCTGTTCACGGATGAGTCCCGGTTTTCACTGTTTAGGGCAGATGGTAGACAGCGTGTGTGGCATTGTGTGGGTGAGCGGTTTGCTGATGTTAACATTGTGGATCAAGTGGCCCATGGTGGTGGTGGGGTTTTGGTATGGGCAGGTGTATGTTATGGACAACGAACACAGGTGCATTTTATTGATGGCATTTTGAATGCACAGAGATAACGTGACGAGATCCTGAGGCCCATTTTTGTGCCATTCATCCACGACCATCACCTCATGTTGCAGCATGATAATGCACAGCCCCATATTGCAAGGATCTGTACACAATTCCTGGAAGCTGAAAAACATCCTAGTTCTTGCATGGCCAGCATACTCACCGGACATGTCACCCATTGAGCATGTTTGGGATGCTTTGGATCAGCGTATATGACAGCATGTTCCAGTTCCTGCCAATATTCAGCAACTTCGCACAGTTATTGAAAAGAAGTGGACCAACATTCCACAGCCCACAATCAACAACCTGATCAACTCTATGTGATGGAGATATGTTTAGGCAAATGTCTATGTGAGGTAAATGGTGGCCACACCAGATACTGACTGGTTTTCTGAGTTAAGTTCAGTGTGGTTGTCAGAGTATAGCCCTATGTGGAAGTCGCTTTGTTGTGAATTTTTTATGTTGTTCTCTCTTTTGTGTTCTGAACCTTGCTCATGTTTCTTTGAAGGCCATTCATTTCTGTTTAAATTGTTTAATAAAGCCTGATCCATGGATTTAGCTCACCATTCTGCTTACAGCTGTTCCTAAAACTGCCCCCCACCATTTCATGGTCTCTAGTTCATCCATGTCCAACCCCCTGGTGTTGGACTCACCCCATGCCCCGGTTTCCTGTGTTAACACCTCCCTTTGTTTGTCTATCTGTTCCAGTTACTGTTTTCATTTCTGTTCAATCTGCAATGTTTGTTTGTCCCTGTGTTTCCTCTATGGTGCCCCCTGATCCCTGTCACCATCGAGGTCCCTGTGCCCCTTATGGTCTGCATGGTCTCTAGTTCATCCATGTCCAACCCCCTGGTGTTGGACTCACCCCATGCCCCGGTTTCCTGTGTTAACACCTCCCTTTGTTTGTCTATCTGTTCCAGTTACTGTTTTCATTTCTGTTCAATCTGCAATGTTTGTTTGTCCCTGTGTTTCCTCTATGGTGCCCCCTGATCCCTGTCACCATCGAGGTCCCTGTGCCCCTTATGGTCTGCATTTCTGACATGTCCAGTGCCTTGTTCTGTCTCTGTCCAGCCTCCAGTCCCTCCCTCCGTCCAGCTTCTGGCTCTGTGGTCTCCCACAACCACCTGTTTCATCTGCCTGTACAAATTATTCTGGCTCCTCACCTCCTGTTATCCCAAGTCCCTGTTCCTCCACTCCTCTGGCCATGGATTCTGCTCACATTCACATCCCACCACCTTTCTTCCTCACATATGACGTGTTAGCTAGTATCTAGTTTGTAATGTTTGCCTTGTTTTAACCTCCATTTCAATGTATTAGCTATTGAGGGAATGATGCACTCCACACACCTCCATGTTCTTGATCAAGACAGAGAAACATAAAGCCATTGTCAACTTTACAAGGAATTGTGGATTCCTGCTGAGATTATACAAGCCCCACCAGGTGACTCCCAGCTGCAAAAAGAATTACAGCATATTGTTTCATTTAGAATACCCTACAGGGTTAAAGCTTGAAAATAAAAAATGTTCTCAAATAACTCAAATAAATAAAGTAAGTTATAGGTCTGTAATGCCGTGAGAAAGTCTTGGACACAAATGCAGAGTTTGAGTCTGTTTTATTGACAGTTAAGGGCAAGGCAGTCTCTTAGTCAATGCAACAGGCAGGGTTGAACACCGGCAAATGGAAGCATGAAGGTTAGGCCAAATCGAAGTCGATACACAGTCCAGAGTCAACACCGTTCATGCACACACGTAGATACTATGGCTAAGGAACTATGGCTAAGGAACTCCTGTGAGCATGGCTCGGATTACCACGCGGAACGAGTAGTCTTTGCATCCTCCTGTGTTCCTGGCGATGTTAAATAGCCCTCCAACTCCTGGCGTTTTCCGGGGCCTGCCACGTTGGCGTGGGGCTGGTCTCTCGGGTCTCCGCCGATGGAATTCCTCCGTCAGGACGGGGTTCAATATGTCGGTCACCGGCACCCAGCTCTGCTCCTCCGGTCCCCATCCCTCCTAATCCACGAGGTACTCCAAGGTGCCCCTGCGCCTCCTGCTGTCCAGTATCGAACTGACAGCATAGGCGGGACCACCATCAACCTTGAGAGCGGGAGGGGGCGTGTTGCCGGAGTTTTCTGCCAGGGGGCCTCTCACCTTGGGCTTCAGAAGAGACACATGAAACACAGGAGACATGCGGTAACTTCTTGGCAGTAATAATTGATAGCTAATGGCATTGATCTGCTTCACTATCTTAAATGGGCCCACAAACCTGGGACTGAGCTTTTTGCTGGGCAGCTTTAATTTTAAATCGTGAGTGGAAAGCCACACTCTGTCCCCTGGGCGATATGAGGGCTCCTCAGTCCGCCTTCGGTCCACCTGGACCTTTTGTCTCTTCACAGCTTCCTCCAGATTGGTGTGGGCTCCTTCTCAGACCTCCTCTGCTCTCCTGAACCACTCGTCCACCATGGGAACGTTGGAGGACAGGCCGTTCCAGGGGAACAGGGGAGGCTGGTAGCCCAGCACGCACTGGAAGGGAGTGAGGCATTCAGACGTGCTACGGAGAGAGTTCTGGGCGTACTCTGCCCATGGGAGAAACTGAGCCCACAGAGCCTGCTGGTTTGAGCAGAAGCTGCACAGAAATCTGCCCAGCCTCTGGTTAAGGTGCTCAACTTGACCGTTGGACTGTGGGTGGTAGCCTGAAGTTAGGCTTACCTTAACCCCTAGTTTCTCCATGAACTCTCTCCACAGCCAGGAGGTGAACTGGGACCCTCTGTCTGACACTATGTCTTCAGGTATCCCATAGTACCTGAAAACATGTGTAAATATCAACTCGGCTAATTTGAAGGCTGTAGGACTCTTAGGAATCCAGAATGGTATGGTGGTGGGTTTCTCCTCTCCCGGTTCTTCCTCTGATTGTCGGGAGAGGGCATCTGCCTTGGCGTTCCTGATGCCTGGCCTGTAAGAGATTAAACTATTAAAAATATTAAAAAATAAGGACCAACGCGCTTGGCGGGGGTTCAACCTTTTCGCAGTTCAAGGTACTCTATGTTGCGGTGATCTGTATACACCATGAAGGGGAATTTTGCCCCCTCCAGCCAGTGTCTCCACTCCTCCAAGGCCAGCTTGACTGCCAAGAGTTCCCGGTCGCCCATGTGGTAATTCCGTTCAGCAGGGTTCAGCTTCCTGGAGAAGAAAGCACATGGAAATAACTTGGGAGGTGTTCCGGACCTCTGGGACAGCACAGCCCCAACTCCTACGTTCGAGGCATCCACCTCAACAATAAACTGATTCTCTGGATCGGGGTGTTTGAGGACTGGGGCCGTAGTGAACCTTTCCTTTAATTCACGGAACTCCTCCTCTGCTTCCTCCATCCAGGCCAGCCATTTCCTGCTCTGCACCTGCTTTTTAAGGAGAGAGGTGAGTGGGGCAGCCACGGAGCTGAAGCCTCGAATGAACCTATGGTAAAAATTTGCAAACCCCAGGAATCGCTGCAGCTCCTTCACAGTCTCTGGCCGCGACCAGTCCAACACTGCCCCCACCTTGTTTCCGTCCATCCTCACCCCCTCCGGGCCGATGATGTAGCCTAGGAAGGGAACTACAGAGGCATGGAACAGACACTTCTCCGCCCTTCACGTACAGCTGGTTCTCGAGCAGGCATTTTAGAATGGCTCTGACGTGGTGTACATGTTCCTCGTCCATTTTAGAGAAGACGAGAATATCGTCAATGTACATCAGATCCGTCCTCCCTAGCATGTCCCAAAACACCTCGTTTATGAATGACTGGAAGACTGCGGGGGCCAAGGAGATACCGTACGGTAGCACCAGGTACTCGTAGTGCCCGTTGGTAGTCGAGAACGCAGTCTTCCAATCGTCCCCTGCCCTCACCCTGACCAAATAGTACGCCGATCTAAAGTCCAGTTTTGTAAATATCTTGGCCCCTCTGACCTGTTCAATGGCGGCTAAGGGTACTAAGGGTAGCGGGTAGTGGAAAGGTTTCAGGACACTGTTGAGACCGCGATAGTCAATACACCAGCCGACGCCGGGGAGGAGTAGTGTCTAATATAACCTAATTCTAAGGCTTCTTGAATGTACTCCTCCATGGCCTCTGTTAACAATAAATGTTAAATCTGATTATTACAAAAATGTGATTTTTAATTGATTTTTAGGATAAAGAGAGAGAGCCATTGTCAACCCTACAAGAGACTGCAAAGACTTATAATGCTGCCGAGATACAGGTCCCTGTAGGCAGTGCCCAGCTGCAGAGAGAGGTACAGCACATTATTTTATATCAGTCATTTCATGCATTTCATTCTAAGATCCTGTCTGGTCATAACACAAATTTTCATAATTTATAGTAATGTGTTTTTAATGTTTGTACTGGTCTGTTTTAAAATGCATCCAAAAATTGAGTTTAGCTAGTAACAGAATGACAGGGTGGTGAGGTAAACAGAAGGAGCATTCAAAAAGTGAAGCAACATAACAGGGAGAAAGTTACAAAGGTGCAAAGAGAGAGAGATGGGAGAGCATGAAGCCAGAAAGAGAGAGAGACAGACAGACAGACAGACATTGAAAACACATTATTTGGTCACTAACAAGTCTTTTCTGCTTTTTTTGCAAGGGGCCTAATTACTTGTAATGTAATGTAATGTAATCTCATCTTCACTACCCCTGTTTTTTTCAATTTACCATGTTTACCATTTGGTTATTTACACTCACCATGTATGTAAAGCACTGCAACACCATGTTTACATGCACAAGTATCAGTATTTTATGCTGCCTATAAAAGTGTTAATAAAAAACACTCTATTAACATTTTACCCACAACTGCTCAGTGTTAAAATATGAAGCAGAGAAATTTACTACTAAAAGGCATTTAGTATGAAAACAGATTAGCCTAATGTTCTGTTAAATATTTTGCTCAGGAATGCCCATCCCACAATAGGCTAAGTTGTCTAAGTAAGCCCAATGCAGGGGTGGGCAACTCCGGTCCTGGAGGGCCAGTGCTAAGCACAATTTAGTAGTTTCCCCTCTTCAAACACACTCACTAAGCCTGGAAATTAACAAGTGAGCTGAACCAGGTGTGTGTAAGAAGGGAAATCACCAAACTGCGCTGGACATCAGGACTGCAGTTGTCGACCCCTGGCCTGTTCATTTTTAAGGTGTTCTGCAAACATCACAACAATAACTTTAATCTCAATGCACCAACATCAGATATCATCGTTTATGTGTCTAAAATGAAGTCTACATGCAGAATGGCTAACTAGAGAAAACAGGTTACTGCTCTCCTAATTCAGTCTCCAATCAATTAATGTATTTATTTTATTCCTATACAGCCTAAGCAAAAGCAACATAAATGTATCTTTAATAATACAATCATTAGCTTACAAAAGTGCAAAAGTGCCTTTTAGAAAGGAGTCCTTAAGTCTATATTTACCATAATATCCATGAACATCTTTTATAGTGTAGAAGTTTGTCAGTAGAGCACTTATTTGCCAAAGCAGCCTTTCCTGTGGTGTGTGGGTCTATTATCCTTCTATTGCTTAGTCCCAACTAAGGTAGTATTAATCTGTGCAAAATTTAATCAAAAGTAACTATTTTTTTCCCTGTAGATATTTTTTTCCCCTAAACTAATGAAATAAAGAATTTATTACTTGTATGTGTTACAAGAAACAAACATGTGTTTTAGCTATCACCTTAAATTAGTGGAAGCAAAAGAAGTGGCCAAAAAATGCATATTGAAATGTCCTTTGGGCTTAATGCACAATTTTAGGATAATTCAACAGTGCAGTATTTCACAAAATTGATATACAAACTTTTTTTTGTAATTAAGTCACAACATTTAGTTACTCTGAACAGGAAGCTAGTGTAACAGTAATGGCTCTACATTTCTCGGTTGGAACACAAGGATATAACAGATGATACAAAGTGTACTGCATAGCTCTGCAAAGCTGAGTGAGTCAACCTGATGCTTTGAATCTACAGGACCTCTGTATAAAATCACTGCAGATGTGCTTGCTCCCTGATACACTGCTGTTGCCAAGTATATATCCATTGTATGCCCTAGTCACTTTTAACCACACATTACTGCGGCTTCTGCAGTTGATGTGGTTGAAATCACTGTGCCAGAATGAATAAAATTGCTCTATAGTTAGATAAAATAAAATTACTAAAAGGAAACAAACCATTTACAGCTTTTTACAAAAATTGGTGCTACTAGGCAAAACTGCAATGAAAACCCATCTACTGTCACTGCATTTTTTTATGGTGAAGGTCTAGCAACCTCAGATGCCAGTATTTTAGCATAAATTACAGATATTTTTTTAGAGTGTAATAAGTGTGGCTGAGTTTTGAGTGTATAAAAAACATTCTAAGTTGATGTTTGAGTAGGGGAAGACAGATCAAATTGCCTGAAAGCATCACAAAACAGGTAGCCACAATCTAACACTCTGCGATGTTTGGAGCTATTTACTTGCACAGTCAACTCCACTCCATGCATCAACATTTGGCAGTTGTTTTTAGAATAGTGGTTTAATGCCAACTAGATCAAATAGAAACATACTTGTAAAGGTAAGAACCAGCTGTCATTGGCCATTCTACCTGCCCTGTGAGTTTACATCAGTCATTGCCATTGTCGTGTACATTACACCTCAGACGGACACATGTATTTCTTTGGCTAAGCTACATGATGTGCTTAGTGACTACCAGAATAAACACCCAGACAGTGCTCTCATTGTTGCAGGAGACTTTAATAAGGTGAAGCTGAAGCAGTTCATGCCTAACCTTCATCAGCATGTCTCCTGCCGTATGAAGGGAAGCAACACTCTTGACCACTACTACATACCATTCAAGCAGGGCTACAAGTCAGTACTGCAGCTGGGGTTTGGGAAAAGTGACCAAGATTTTATTTTCCTGATCCTGGAATATTAACAAAAACTCACCACAGGGAGGTGCTTCGACTCAGCTCAGCCAACGTCAGCGAATTTACGGATGACAAACACTCTATCTGACCAGATCATCCCTTCTGTCACCATATGCACTTTCCCCAAAAGTTGTTTGACAGATCCCTCCGGGACACAGTGAATGCTCGCATCACTGCATACAACGATGAACTCAAAACTGGGGACATGATTCAGTCTAACGCACATCAAAATGAGCTAAATGACAGTACCAGGAACAGGTGTAGTCACATTTTCATCCCAAAGTCCCCTGTGTGTGGCACTGTATTAAGACGTAAACAAACTACTGCTCTGAGTGCCGACTCCATGTTTGCTCAGAAACAGAATGCGCTCTGCATTCAGTTTGAGGCTAAAAGTGCTAACCCTAACCTGGCCAGCAATAGCAACAGCCTGTTATCTGCATGTAAGGACAGTGATGCTGCGAAATCCATGTTTATGCGATGTGCACTGAGCTCTGAATCGGGTGAGGATTACACTACCGCCCTGTGGCTTTAACATCTCTAGTCATGAAGGTGTTTGAGAGGCTTATTAAAAACTCCAGTTACTCCTACATCTCCGGCTCCGTTGACCCGCTTCAGTTTGCATACCCTCCAAACAGATCCACAGAGGATGCCATCACTCACAACCTGCAAACCACCCTCACTCATGTGGACAGTAAAAAAGGGAATTACATGAGACTGCTGTTGATTGACTACAGTCTAGCTTTCAACAATGTAGGTCCACTTAGACTGTTCAACAAGCTGAAGTACCTAGGACTGAGTGGCAAACTGTGCAGGTTAGTGCTGGACTTCCTCACAAGCAGACCCCAGGTGGTGAGAGTGGGCAGCTGTGTGTACAGCTCTATCACCCTCAGTACTGGAGGCTCACAAGCATGACTTTAAAGTCCTCAGTTGTATCCAGCCTACACTTATAACTGCATATCAACTTACAGCTCTGCATGGAAAAGGTTTAGCTCAAATCATTGATTCTCAAACAGAATATATTTAGGAGTCAGCTAAGGGCTGATTCACTATTATATTCAACCAAACATGTAAGAAAATTTAGCTTAGTTGATTTATCCTCCACCAGAATATAGATGGGAATCGGTTTATACTGATTCACCACTATATTCATTAATTGATTAGTTAATAATCAATTATTAATTGATTACTTGTATATTAATTAGGAGTTTTCTATCAAGCAGGGTTTATTAAGTATAAGCATGAATTGTTGTCCAGCAACTAGTTCAGGCAGGATGCAGGAATTAACCCTAAAAGCTCTTCTTAATTGCGCTGTTAAAATGAGTTTTTCTAGAAATAGGGGAATTATCATTATTTTAATGATCACGGAGAGTTGACCACCTTTCTGGACAAGAAACTGGATCACTGGTCATGATAAAACAGCTTTTATTAGCTAGACGAAACAAACAGAAAACACAAACACAAACTAAGATAAACGTGAAAGATGATGAGATAATGGTATTGATATGCTTACTGAAAGTTACTGAAAGTCCCTGAACAGCGAGCCTCATGAAACAACACAACTTCAGTAATTAACACAGGTTAGCTTGCGTCTAGTCAACCTTTGCACCGAATTATCAAATTGGAAAGATCGTATACTCATTTACTGATTTGGAGTTAAGTTGGCCTTGGAGTTTCAGAGCCTGTTCGGAGTTCAGCAGGATGGGATTAAGATTGGAGCTTCTTGAAGTTTCAGGGCATGTTCAGAGTTCTTGCAGGACAGGATGAAGATTGGAGCTTCTTGAAGTTTCAGGGAGTGTTCAGAGCTCTTGAAGTTGAGCAGTGTGGAACTTGGAGAGAGGGACCTTGGAGAGTTTCAGATGTTGATCTTGGTCCTGGAGCTCACGTGTTCTTGTAGCATCTGAGGTCCATCTCCCTCCACTTTTCTTCTTGCTTGGCTCAGCTTGGCTCTCACCACTTTGCTCAATGAGTGAACTGTGGCTGGGGCCCTTATGCTCAGCGCCTGGGGGCCCTTGTTGCCCAGCTTCCTCAACTGCTAGCCAATCATCAGGCCAGATCAGTCATAAAGGGGGGGGCGGAAGGAGCCACCTCATGCCTCTGTTAAGTGTGGAACTTCTCATTGAGAGAAATAAATGTAAACTCTTAATAAGTAACTGTTAATAACTGGATATTGCAACCTGTAACTTCAGTTCTGTTGTGATCTAGCGGTCACATAGATACCAAACATGATAAACTTTCCACAAACATTTCACAAAATATGGCTTAATTTACAGCTATATTCTAATTTCTCCATAAACATTCCACAAAACAAACTTTAAAATGCCTGCATATCATGTCACAATTCCCATTAGTAATCCATGAATTATAATTCCTATACACGTTCAGAAACTTAAGTTTTAGTGAAACTCAATGAAATCTTTGCATCCCTTGGTCTCTGGTCTGAGCACGTGGCTGTCATGACTTCCTTGTAGTCCTTATTTTTACATTTATACTGCTAATTGTATGTTTTTAAGTGGAATGGATATTTAAAACGGGATTAGACTTCCCTGATTATTTTAAGACCTAACATGATTCATTTATCATAAAGGAAAAGGGAAACTTGGAAAAAAGCTATGATTTTCTCTTATCTGGTCAGCATCAATAGTCTGTTTGATACCAGGGTTATTTGCTGATTGAATAGGGAGAGTTAGCACATAGGATAATCATTTACATAAGTAAGTTTACAGAAATAAGTAATTTTCAAAGAGAATTGTAGGAATGTCTCTGTCTCTCTCCTGAGGCATGCAGCATGGAGGGGAAGTGTGATTGTAAAGGGGGATTGCATGTTGATCCGATGCTCTCTGGTGGTCAAGGTGTCGTAATGGAGCGCAAGAGTTTCCTGTGCATCTGCTTCCTGTTGCAACAGGGCCTCTTTCATATTTGCCTTAGTCAGGACCGGGGTCACGCGTTTTGATCCTACAGCTCCAACACCATTCCTACAGTTCCTAAGCATCTTTTACACAGCTGCTGTTGAGAGCATCCTAACCATGAATATCATATCAGATTCTACTTCTGGTGCCGACGCGAGTGGGAGCCCAACCAGTAGCTCTGTCCTTTTTCCTTTCTTTTTTCCTTTTATTGTAGTGTCTCTACACTGTTTATTCTGTTTTTCCGTCTATAAGTGTTTTTTGCCATCATAGTCACCGATATGGACCATTAGTGGCAGGAACTTTGTGTACATGAGGGAATAGCTGCTCGCACTCCAAACAATAGGAACTCTCTGGAGGAGAGCAGCTTGATCTGGAAGACCTGAGGCGCAGGTATCAGGGATGCAGGGCTGGTGCAAAGGTAAAGGCTAAGCGGGCGAACATTCGCAGAAAATACAAACCATCCATTCCATCTGTGGTTATGGGTAATGTCAACTCGCTGATCAACAAGACGGACGAGCTAGCAGCACTAGTCAAAAACGAGTCTATCGGTAGTGCAGTCTGATTTGTCTGACGGAGACCTGGCTAACGGATAGCATTCCTAATGCTAATGTAGACATACTGAGATTCACAACCGTGAGAGCAAATTTGCACTTGCGCATGCACAGGTGCATACACACACAAACCCCCATGTAATTCCCCCATGCATTGTAAATACTGATGTTGACTGTTTTGTTTTAGAATAGCCTCTGTAAATAAATGTTTATTTATCTACAACTGTTGTGATATGAATTCACATTTGTTAAAACCTTCAGAATTCAGATTGTTTATATTGCTTTCTTTATTTAGAAATTAAAGGTTGCAATATATTATATGATAATATATTTATGATTTTATTTTCTTAAATGATAAGTTATTGAGTTACTGACTTTATTTTATTAATTAGAGTAAAAAAAGTGGGCAGTGGTGGCCTAGTGGTTAGGACACTGCCTTTGTGACCTGAAGGTCGCAGGTTTGAGTCCCGGCCCGGGGACTACTGAGGTACCCTTGAGCAAGGTACCATCCCACTACACTGCTCCCTGGGCGCTGTTGGTAGCTGCCTGCTGGTGCACGTGTGATGGGTTAAATGCAGAGGTCACATTTCATTGTGGTGCTTGAGTGTGTTCACAATGACAAATAGTCACTTTCACTTCACTTAAACCCCACACCTTTGATGTGACCACTCACTAACCAGATATATAAGGCAAACACGGATACAGAATGTACATTGCTTGTCCCCTGTGTGAGGATATAGTACATTTCATCTCAGTCTTGTATTTCTGTGAAGTGACCATTTTAAACAAAGGACTTTAATCATGCTTTGTTGAACAACCTCAGTTTTGCCAGCAGAGGGCGCCAGAGGGCTACCTTAGTCTTTTGCCACAGGGCAAAATAAATCCTGTTGAAGCTTCAACTCTCCAACAGAAGTCACTGTTGGCTGTTCATTCTAGCATGTGTATTATTGTCTGTAATTAGTATATTCAAATTTTTTTAAGCTTCAGAAAAAGGTGGTAATTTTATTATTAATTGTCCTGAGATCATGTTGCTTCTCACCATAGCTTCCTCTAATTTCTTGCATTGCAAAGGCATTATAAAATGAATGCTGATATCTCATAACTTAATTACTCTAACTTTTTTACTTAATTACTCTAGCTTTCCAAGATGGCGCGGCCGAAGCCAGACGCCTTCCTGTTCGCTCCGACCAGACTGTGTGTTTACTGTGTTTTTTATC
>JBBPDA010068866.1:0-12843 GCA_037974385.1 Arnoldichthys spilopterus | reverse complement strand
AAAGAAAAATATATACACACAGCCCTACATGAAGGGTTCAAAACCGATCTGTGTAGAGAAATTATGGACATATTTAGATTAGAGCATACTATAACAATGGAATCGAAATACACAGTTCAGTCTCTAGTGTGGTGGTGGTCTCCTCCTCCTGCCTTCCTTTCCTCTCCCTCCTTCTGCAGCTCCTCGCCAGAATTTAAATAGGCCTCCGGAAGTGAAAGATGCACCAATTAGCCAGGGCACCAGCCAATGGCTGCTGTGCTAGTGCATGGACCTAAAGGGCAGAGCTCACACAGACAGACAGAAACACATACATGTAGGGATGTAACAGTGTTAATGTGTGCATTTGGTCAGTGACAGGTAAAAGAGGTAGTGATGATGTCACAATGGTTATGATGTCACAATGGTCAATGATGTCATAATGGGTTCTGCTTTGTTATGTCATAATGGGTTATGATATCACAAAAGTTATGATGTCACAATGGATTATGATGTAACAATGGTCACCCATTATGACATCATTGACCATTGTGACATCACAATGTCATAACCCATTATGACATCATTGACCATTGTGGGATGACACAATGATTTTGATGTCACAATGGTGACACGATCTCTCATTGAAACTGTCTCACAACAGCTCCTTATCATTTTACATGTGTTTTCCCTGTATTTCAGATTTCATTTTTGTTCATTTAGATAGGTTAAACTGTCTTTTCAGTGTGTCTCTGTTCCCCAAACAGAGTTTAAGGTAATGTCTTGACACATTTTCTAATGTTCATATTTTGAACTTTTTTCTCAGACTAACTGATTTCACTCATTTTACGATTTTACATAAGATAGCGTGCCCACCATCATTGGTCAGGAACAAACACACAGCTGATGCCATTTTAAGCCAAGTCACATTACAAGACAACTCAAAAAAGGCCTTTTCAGAGTGTCTCTGATCCCAAACAGCGTTTGAGGCAATGTTCCTGCACATTTTCTAATGTTCATATTTTGAACTTTTTTCTCTTCAAACCATGTCAAAAAGGTGGTTTCGGAGTCAATTTATGAACTACTCAACATAAGACTTGAAGTCTGAATGCATTTAGAGACTCATTTTCCAAAACTTCATTTTATTCCATTTACAGAGCTAAAAGTTTTTAACGTAAATAGTCAAACATTACATTTATATTAAAGTACAAACTTTAGCAAAACCATGTTTTTCTCACCTTCTGTCCCAGTACAGCCATGAACCAGCGAAGACATTTAAATCCACTCTCCCAACATGCAGACAAAAAATAACTATTAATATTTCACACAACACATTTATTTCAGGCAATGTGTGTACTTAACTTCCCCTCCATCCCTAGCTCTCCTCAGCGCCTCAACCTTAACAAGTCACAACTCTGCTTGATGGCATTGAGCAACATTTAGCGACACTGCGTAGTGGATTTGGCGTCTTCCACAACAGAACAGCTATAGACACACGTGTTGGTGATACAGTAGCCAGTGTACAAATGGACAGATAATACAATTACGTTAGAAACTGGCAACTCGAGTTTACCTTGGTAAAAAAGTATGGAGTGGTCACATTGGCATGCTGCTACACACGGCAATAGTGTCCAGGGGTAGAAGCTCTTTCACTCCTGTTTCTGTGGAAGGTTACTGAATTGCGCGATCACAGTCTTCGAGCAAACGTTCCATATGTAAATGTGTTTATCACTTCTAACCTTGTAAAACTACTGAATTTTCCTCTTACTTTTTCAAATTTGCCCCTTAATTTTGCACTTTTGCAAAAATCCTTATTCCTTAATTTTATGATTTAAGGGGCAGTTTAAGAGCATTTTAAGGGTCATTAACTACTTAATATTCCTTACATCACTAAAATAATATACCCTACATCACTTGTAGGGAATATTAGTAGTATAGTATACTTCCTTACACCACTTTATTAATATTAAAGGGTTATTAACTACTTAATATTCCTTACATTACCAGCGCGCAGGCTGGATCCGGTTGTCCCTGCAGCACACAGACTGGACCTGGCTGTCCCTGCGGCGCGCCGACCGTTGCATGCCGCGGTTCGCAAGATCGTAAATGCGTCCTGCCGCTCCTGCCATCAGGTGGTCAGTCTTTCTGTCACGAATCACGGGTGTTCTGGCAGCAAACGCAGGCAGGACGGACGTTGAAAGGGGTTTTATTGACAAGACACTAACTCAAAGGCACATACGTCTCTAGATCCTGACAGTGACGCACAAGCATGCAAATAAAGACAGACGAAGGAAGGGACGCACACGTTGATAATTGCCCCCAGCTGAGCACGAGTTCCGGCTCAGCTGAGGGGCGGGGCTCCAGCTCTCCTTTCCTTACAGGAATCCATCTAGATAAAGAATAAATTATTTGATAACAAATGATATATTTTTCTATATTTATTTTTCCAGCTGATTACTCTCTAAAATTGTAGAATGGAAACAATCACTTTCTGATCAACTGAAAATAAAAAAATTTGAGTAATTGTTTTGCACATTCCTTCTTTTTAAAGCTATTTAAGGTCTTATTTGTCACTTAATCCATTAATTGTCTTTTAATGCTTTTTAGCACCCTGCGGAAACCCTTTCTCTGAAAGAAGCACTTTAAACTGATGAATGCAATCATTTCTACGTTCAAATAGCACAGATTTTGATCTCCCTTTTACTATCATTATTAATAATGAATCTGCAAATCTGTAGATCAAATTGGATAATCGCAACAAAACCATCATCACTAATTAACATAGAAGCCAACCATTATATAACACTGGCAATTTTTCACCAACTAGGCTTTGGTTGTATGGTAAAAATACTGTGTATCGCAGTATGAAAAAATCTGCAATATATATTTTTTAATACAGTCAAAATTAAATATGCATTTTTATTCAACTTGCAGAAACGACAGCAATTTGAATATAGTACATTGTGCACTACAAGAAGGCAGAATGCGGGCCAACTGTGTTCAACAGTGAGCTACAGCGAAGTAGCTACAAGTGATGACACGGAATTAGTCAAAAAGACCAATATCTCAGCCAATTTCAGTCAAATCCTCCCTTTTATTACAAACAAAACTCATATTTTAGCTGATAAATAAACAAACTCACAATACTATGAGTATTAATGCTATTTAAGACCTTAATTTTCACCAAATCCATTAAATAACTTCTAATGCTGTGCTATCAAAAAACAAAATGTCAATAACATTTCAAGAAAAAGGCTTACATTGTAAAGGTGCTTGAATGTAGGCGTGATGTCCTGGAGGCAGACCTCAAGTGCTTCTTCTCTTTTTACAAGAAAAAATATACAATACAGATATGTAACAATTTGAAACACTGGTCAAAATTAAGATGAATTACAGAAAATCCAACATTTTAATGAAATATCCCACATTTGTTGTTGATTGTCAATGTGAATGAAGGTTAAAACAGTCAAATATTTGATTCTGTCTTCTCATTGACTGTCCAGTTGAGTGCCAATTCACTTCTCATAAGAAACATCATACATTATTTCCAATCCACGTTTATTATTTCAGAGTTATCTAAAATTACTGATAATTAAACTATATCAGCCATAGCATTATGACCACTGACAGGTGAAGTGAATAACACTGATTATCTGATGACAGTGGCACCTGGCCGTGGATGGGATATATTAGGCAGCAGAAAAATCCTAAGATATAATGTAAAATGTGAAACACAATTTACCTCTAACAACTTTGCCAAGAGCCACTGTTCTTCCATCCTTCCCAACAGGAAGTCAATGTTATGTAGGGTTAGGGTTATATATTATTTAAAGAATAAAAATAACTGTTTCATTGCTAAAGTGACAGTGGAAACGAACTGGATCTTGTGAATGTTGCACAGTGTCAGAGATGATTGTTGTATTTATAATAATCAACTATTGATTTTATTTAATAGGCTGCAGAAGGTGTGCATATGCTGGGCACAGAGAAATGTCACTAAAAATTATGATTTCTAAATAGTATTTTGAAATAGTGCAAATATTACTTTCCCAACTAATACTAACTTTCATATCCAGTGATTAGTAATGCAATATTGCAATAACTTTCTAATAATCTCCATTTGGCACTGGATCCATGATTATAACTATCAGACCATTTAGATTCTTAACTACATAAACAACCTTTAGTATGCCATTAATTGTTAGTGAATAAAATAAGAAAAATGACATTTCGAGTACTTTGATTAACCCGGAGTCTTGATGAGCATAGCCACCCCCTGAATTTACACCTTAAAAATGAACACTACTTACTACTGTACTTAACTTACCCCTTAATAAAAGAAACCCATGAATTAACAATTTGAATTTAAGATTAAGGGGTTTCACACAAACCCAAAGGGTTGGGTTCACAGATCAAGGGCCACTTAATTCAAATGGAGGGGTTTGGTGTATTTTCAGGGGTAAATTAGTGTAGAGTTAAGCACATTTAAGTACATTGTGTTTTGTAGTGAATGTTGTGGCTGATTGGTGTAAGTAGACACTACTGTTCTGCAGTTGTGTAATGTGTGGTTGACAGTAACTGGGCTCACTTATGGTTTTTGCGCAGAAGGTGCAAGCGGCTGGACTACGTTACCCGTCATGCAGCTCATTACACTCTCCTCTCGCGCAACTGGGTGGCGTGTCTGCAGCGCGCGCTCCCTCTGTCGCTCTAATACACTTTTTTTTTTATCTTCCTCACTCTTGATCTCTCTCCACTCCTTTCACCCCACCTTTTCATACACACTCCATCCTCTCTCTCTCTCGTCCTCTCTCATACATTCTCTGTCTCTCACCCCCACTCTTTCTCCTCCTCTCATTCATTGCCTACCTCTCTCACCTCAACTCTCTCTCTCTTACTCCCCTCTCTCTCATACATTCTCTATCTCTCTACCTCCTTCTCTCCCAGTCTCTCCTATACATTCTCTTTCTCTCTCCATCCTCCTTTCATACATTCCCTGCCTTTCTCACTCCTCTCATATTCTCTATCTCTCTCTCCCTCCTTCCCTCTCTTCCTCTCTCTTATACATTCTCTATCTCACTCTCCCTCCCTCCCTCCCCCTCTCTCCTCTTCTCTCTCATACATTCTCCGTCTCTCTCCCTCCTCCTCTCTCTCAACCTCTCCCTGTCTCTCTCTCTCATCCTCTCCTTTATTCATTCCCTACCTCGCTCACCCGCCGCTCTCTCTCGCTCGCCATTTCTCATACATTCTCTGCCTCTCTCACTCTCTCAATCTCCTCTTCTTGCTCGTAGATTATCTACCTCTCTCGCCCCACTGTCTTCCCCCCGCTACGTGCTCCGTTTCTGTCTGTCGTTGATTTTCCACCCCCCCCCCCCACGCCCTCCCCATCACCACCACCACCACCACCTCTGCCATCGCTAATGGTAAGCAGAGAGGGAGAGGAGCGCTCTATTGTCTTTAGCGAAGCCGAGGGGAAGGAGAGAAATAGATACAGAGAGAGGGAGAAGATAAGAGTAGAGGGAAAATCTAGGCGCAGGGTGTTTTGATCGTGGATCCGTGCTGGTGGAGCGGCGCGCTGTAGCGGGAGTGTCCGGCCGACATGGCCCCGCGCTGGACTGCGCTCTGCCTGCTGTGGCTCTGCGGAGCGGCGAGCGGATCCACACCTCGACAAGGTAACACTCGCTCCCTTTCTCTCCTTCTCCCCCTCTCTTTCCCTCTCTCCGTTAGCTCCCGTGCGTGGCCGTGGCGCCGCGGCTCTGTTTACGCGGATTCAGTCTGTTTGCTGGTACCAGCGATGGAGGATGTAAACACACAGGTCGCGCGGCTGCGTTTGTGCGGCGCGCGCACTTGCATTTCCCCTTATTGTGTTGGGGAACATGGGACACAGCGCCTGGGTTTTTATTAAGGCGTTAAAACCACTGCATTTAAAAAACATCTTTCCCACAACGAATGCGTTTACACGATCCGTCCGTGCTGTTCTGCAGCTCCGCTTAATTGATTTATCATTGCTGTTTTTCCTTCTGATGCTACTAGCATAACGTCCCACCGATGCAAAATGTGAACGTGCCTTTTCTGCTTGCAGGGGACGGCTCGGCGGTGAGGGCGAGGACCCTCGGTGCTGACAGCGGGGAGATCACGGTGCCCGCGCGGCTCGTGTACCGCGCGGATCGCAGTGGCCGTCAGACGGCGCACGACGTCCTGGGCACGCGGGTGCGCGCGAGCTCCGGCGACGAGCAGGTGAGCGAACCCTCCCCCCATAGCCACCTCCCCGTTGCCACTGATATCAGCTGTTGTTTACATGTTTATGCTGAGCAAGGGCCAGGTACTGGAGCGCGGGCTGGACAGACAGACTGGGACGTGGCCTGTTTCTTTACAGGCTGGGCCTGTATAATCGCATACATTCAGGTGTTATGGCTCATCAGCTAATGTGGGACAGTGTGTTTTATAACATAGGGAACAATGATCCTTCCCACAAAAGCAGGAAGCATCTGCTGGAATGGGAATAAGCGAAAAAGCAGGAATTCCTAAAAAAATCTGTTGTCCTGTTCTATAATATCTGAGCCCGCTCATGGGGGTTGGTGGAAGAGGCTGTAGTTTTTATTAGGTTATACAGAGTCATTTTATTATAAGGCTTGGCTGTGCTACGTCAGCGCATGGCATTGTGGGGCATGCATGTCCTAGTCCCTGACTCATAAAGCCATGCTTTCATTTATTTATGCAATAAAGTTGTAAGCTTCAGGCGAACGTAAGACAAAATCACTAAACGTGTCCCACTTTACAGGATACCCCAGAATACCTGCGTTCTCTAAGAAGAACTACTGTGTAATATGACCGCCACTATTTTAGCTTAAGCTGTTCGCGACCTATTAAATGATGCTGGTTGCAGTGTCCCCTATGGACGAAATTCCACAAAATTTGTTGTGCTTTAAAAGAATGTGGTGGTCAGTCAGTGTGTCAACTCTTGTGAAGTTTGAACTTTAATGTCCCAAGATATTGTCCAGTGAAACTCTAGATTAGTGCATTGACACTATTCATTAGGTGGCGCTGCTCCACAAATGGGTCATAATTAGCTAGGGTCATGCGCCCCCTAGAGGACAACGTGGAACATAATTTGTAATCTTTGGCAAAACAGAATCAGAATCAGAATCAGTTGTTAAACAGTTACCCAAAAAGTATTTTGTGCCAACCCCTCATCACGGGGGGGCAGCACAAAGTGTCATGCCTACCTAGGGACACAAATAGCTCATTTCATATCAGCCATATGGGGCAACACTTTAATGACAGGTTAAAGCTTTAATTAATTGGTTTAGTGTCAACATTTCTGGAACAAGACAGCTTCTCTAAAAGTGCCTTCAAAACTGTAGTAAAAAAGTTAATTCATCCTATAATATTCTGCTAGAAATTTCATAATTAAATATTAATTGGATTTAAGATGATTTCATCTGCCAAGATTTATTATTTTACAGTGCTGAGATACTGTAGTACCTTTACTTCCCACCCCTACTAAACAGAAAGCCACAGTATTCATTGACTAGGCTGGCACGTGAACCTTGTGTGGATGCCTAGCATCACTCTACTGGAAGTCTATGGTTTTTGTTAGTAGCATTTGAAAAAAGGTTATATAGCTAGGCTGGGTAAGACAATGACGATGAGTTAGGCAGTTAACCATCATGCATTTGCTTAATGTATTTTCATATCCTCTTTTGACTGCCGTGTGAATAGGAGAATTGAGGACTGTGGAAGAAAAAATGAAATGAAAATGTAGGATGTGGGCCCTTTAAATATATTTTATTTTCAGTTATTAGGGCTACTACAACTGCAGTTAATACTAACATTGTTAACTCAGCTACAGATGTTAACTTGGTGACATGTACTGAGCCAAAAGTCTACAGTCCCTTGTGTTGAGGGTTATTACACATCAATCACTCAATATGTATTATACCAGTACTGACATATTTATTGACTGTGGCATTTATTATAGCATAAAAAACTATATTGTCATTTTTGACTACCCAATAAATATGATCAAAATTATTTTTTGGGTGGCCAAACTATTTATTGGATGGGTTGTAACCTTGTCATCCCCTCAGTCTCCTAATTTGGGCAATATGGAGGGGCGTGACTTCTAAGGCGGCCTGTCAACTGGAGGATGGCAGATACTCTTAACTGAATAAAAAGGCTTCAGTGCTTTGGCCCTTCAGGACTGAAATCTGCTACCAGTGGTCTAAAACAATAACAAGCAGTGGGTGGGCCTGGCGGACAGGCAGAACATAGTTTGATTTGGGTAGGCAGTGTGACTTTGCATGTATGCCTGTCCCGATAATCATTTTATCAGCTTACTGCACTACTGAGGTACCCTTGAGCAAGGTACCGTCCCACTACACTGCTCCCCGGGCGCTGTTGGTAGCTGCCAGCTGCTCCACGTGTTTCAAGTTTCATGTGCCAAATGAACAACAATTCTGCCTGATGCATTTTTAATACATTGCAATACGTAGTAATATAATGACAATACTCCTGTGTATAGACAGATGGATATCACATATTATCAATATTTTGCCTGCATTGCGCACTAATAATGAAAACTCCACATTAGCTTTGATACCAACTTCATCCCTAGGAAGAACACTCATTATTATATGCCAGGGGATAGTAAACACCAGAGGCAAATGGTTGTGTAACACTGATATATGCTTTACATAATTTACAGTCTACTCATAACGCAGGTCCAGTCGTCCCATGATCTTTGTGTAGCCCAGTTGGAAAGCTGGCAAGTAGCACTGGGATGCATTATTCCGTCTGATCTCTTTTTGCTAAGGGAGGTGAGTTTAGGACGGAGAAACACAAAAGAGCAGAGCAAGTCAGTGATCTTTTATACCAAATGGTAATGCAGCATTTAAGCGACGAACCTTCAACTTAAATGTCCACAAAATTGATGAGATCATTTTTTATTTTGACTTGGCCTTTTGACTGAAAAAAGTCACAGAACCCAAAACACCACATGCTCCAACCCCCCCTTCCCATCCAAGGCACGGCAGGCCATCATCAGTGCGTGACTGAATTGATAACAAAGGCAATGAAACGCAGCCGAGAGTGGATTAGAGTAATTTTAATGAGCCCTCTTTTACTGGGCCCTGTGTGCGAGTGTGTGCGTGCGTGTGTGTGCAGACGTCGCATTTGAAAGCCTCAGGCCGTGTTTGGCGCCCATTTTTATTTATTTATTTATTGCATTTGTTTTGCGTATTTCTGTGAGCATGTGTGCTGATGTCAGTAGTGGGGGCGGGGGTGGGGTGGGGGGTGTCCAGGTCGGGCCTGCAGCAAACAAAGCTGATTCATTGGGCTAATGTGCTGTATTGGTTGCAGTGTGGTTTCTGCTGGGGAATTAGCGTAGCCAAGATTTTATCGTTTATTTTCCAGCTCGACACTTCAGCTGTTTATCCGGCGCCCCACATTGGCTCAAATCATGATTAATTTAACATGCATTCTGACAAAGAAGCTAGTCTTTACAATGCTGTGATACTGTATTTGCAAAAAAAATGAATGAACTCACTAAATGTGTAATGCTTATTTAGAATATTAAAGGACCCTTGTGATGGAAAACTTTCCTTTGTTTTTTCTTTTTCTTTAAGAATAAACTTTACTTGTCCATATATGGAAACTAAGCTTTAAATGATTTGCTTTTGTGATGTCACAGGGAAACCAATATATTTGCATGTTAGCCTAGTACAGTTTAGCTCAGCCCATTCATGTTGACAGCAAAAGGATTCTTTCAATCGGGGGTTTCCTATTTGAATGAAGCAACTACAAGGCAACTAGCCAGAGCCAAGGAAATTGACATAAGTCTTAAAGCCACAGTAACAAAAAAAACCCAATCTGTTTAATTCTAAAAGATAAGTAATGATAATTTAAAAAGGAATAAATTAAGCATGTTTTGCTGTCTGAAGTTAACATCATCATCTTACACTTGCTTCGAACCATCAATAAAATATCAAGTTATTCATTAATCTCAAATATGCTTGCTTAGGTGATTTCATCTGTAATTGGGAAAAATTACATAAATCTGATAAACCAACTGGATTAATTTGATTAACCAGATGCTTAGACAAATATAATGTTTCTACAATGCATGTGGTACAGTATCCTTCTCTAGTGGAAATGAAGTGAAGTCCTCTATACTGTGGGATATTGAACCATTACAGAAGGTCATATCTTCTAGGATGAGCCTGCAAGGAGACATTACACAAATGCCATTGGACAGCTGTAATATTTGTCCAGACGCTCTTAGTCAGGGAATTCTTCCAAATGACATATGTTAATAGCCCTACAGACTGTTCCAGTATCACATTTAAGCTTATTGCATGTTGTAACACAACATAAAATCACAGGAATCTACAGTTAATTTCATCAGCCTGAAGCGAATAAGTCAGTGTGCTTGGTTTCTAGAGACAAACATGCAGTTCCATGAATTTGTAATCATGTATAAAAACAATACACTCAAGCCTTAATTTCAGGGATCATACAGAGAAGTTGTACATAGAATTTATAACTAATATTGAAAAAAACAATTTTGCATTAAGTAATGGAATTAGATTCTATTGCATTTTCTCCTTGGGAGCCAACTAGCATTTCAAATTCAGCAGTGTTTGCCTCCACTCTACATCACCCAACCTTCTAGCAGTAATGTAGTATTGGTTTACATGCTAGAAGATGAAATGGATGCTAATAGGTTGGTTTGGCTTAATAAGGCTTGAGCTTTAGTGTAATTATGCCAGTTATTACAGATAATATCAGAACAAGCCAGTTGTTTTACCCAGCTTTCTGATTCTAGGAAAAAAATCTGCCCTTGCAATCCCTATGGCCACCTAGGGGGCACTGGGTGACTCCAGTTCCTAAAAATGTTTCTACTGGTAGCTTCACAAACCTACCATTGGACAGATTTAGGTAGTTTACAAATCCTAGCCATATCTCATAGCTTGGCTGTTTTCAAGTTACTTAAGCTTGCCAGTTAGCCCTCATGCAAACCAATAGGCAGAGCTACAGATCATCTTTGTTGAGTACAAGTCCAAGACTAGGACTGGTCAAATTCAATTGAAGATGGTGTCTAAAGAGTTTCAGGTCTAAGTGAAGATCATTGAAGATCAGGTTTAAGTCCAAGTCAAGAGCAAGTCCAGAGAAGTTCTGAGACTGAAATGAAAGAATCCTCTTTGAGACCACTCACCTATTCAGAATTTGTGTGATGCTAAAGACACAGTATATCTTCTATTGTAAGTAGTGATGATTGTTGTGTTCTGTTTATATGTATTAATTACATGTAATAATCAAAGCAAAGCAAAGCAAGTGCATTATTGTAAGTAGAGCCATTTCATTTGGTTCATCTGGTTCACCTACATCGCATTAGTTGCCAAAGTGAAAATGATGAGCATGGATGCATCATGCGAAGGATGAGTGGAGATAAGTTTTGGTAGGTTAGCAGAATGACCAGTGTCAATGCCTGTTGTATATAACATTTAAAAATGATTAAACCAATCCCTATTTCCTGAATATGATAGTTTAATCAATGATTTTCTTGACCCTTTTCGTTTTATCCACGGGTTGGGGGATGTGGAGTGTTTTTTTTTTCAATCATTACAGGCATATGTCTTGTCAAGGGGGAGTTCTCGTTCATTGATTTATTTATCCTCTAACACAGAGAAATGTTACTAGTGGAAACATTGTTTTTTGAAGGCGGCTGGACTGTTGACACAAGCAAGAATATTTGTCGAGACCAATGGACAAGTCGGAGACATGTCCAAGTCCAAATACCAATTGAGTTAAAGACTAGTCTGAGGCCACAGAAAAAAAATGCCTTGAGTCCAAGACCAGACTCAAGTACAACAGCCCTGCTGCTAGGGCAATAATCTGTCCCGTTCTCTGTCGGAAAGTGAAAGTGAGGGATTATTTGTCATTGCGAAAACACTACACCACAGCACACAGTGCACCACAATGAAATATGACCTCTGCATTTAACCCATCCGTGTAGGAGCATTGGGTAGCTGACATAGGCAGCACCATTGGAGCAGTGCTTGGGGACAGTACCTTGCTCACAGGTACCTCAGTGGTACTTGTACTGGTCTGGGACTGAAGCTGTGACCTTCAGGTCACAGGAGCAACTCCCTAACATTTACAGCACCACTACCCCAGTGTCAGTTTGTTGTGCAGTTTAAGAAATGGATTGACACATAAATCAAATTTCTATTATTTTCCACCTACCTCATATCCAGCTGATTAGCCAAGAAATGTGTGGCGTCCAAATTTCACTTCTTTAGTTTAGAATTGGACCAGCAAATTTAACCTTACAAACAAAATCAGTAATTAACCAGATCTTTCCCTTAATACAGCCCTAAAACTTGAAAGTATGAAAATTCTCTCAGACCACATCCAGCGTTCATTAAGAGAGTAATGCTGTTTGGGACACATTGTGACTTACTGTGAGCTATGAAGATGAACAAAAGCCATTTTTGCAAAAACCAAGACAGATCTCGGATCAGATTTCTCTGTATTTATGATGCTTGTTGCTACAAGACACTAATTGTAGACTCCTGAGGTTGATGCTGAAAACAGATGCTGTTGTTTAAAAGGCTGCTTCTGTATTCGGCTTCAAGTTTTCTTTTAAATATTTATTGTTCACAGCCAGCCATACTAGGTGTTAGCACATTAGCTTTTTAGCTCCAATATTTAACTACTGAAGCAAAATTTGGACTAAAACATGTGTTTATATGACTGATGTATAGATTGACTACCTGGAGAGGTGTTTTGCCAAACCATTCCTCATGGTAAAACTCATAATTGGTATATATATATATATATATATATATATATATATATATATACACA
>JBBPDA010068845.1:0-12843 GCA_037974385.1 Arnoldichthys spilopterus | reverse complement strand
GTAGCTGCCCGCTGCTCCACGTGTGACGGGTTAAATGCAGAGGTCACATTTCGTTGTGGTGCTTGAGTGTGTTCACAGTGACAAACAGTCACTTTCACTTCACTTACAAATTTTAAGATAAAACATTAGCCACAGTGAGATCTTAAGCCAGTAACCAATTTGTCCAGAAGAGGGAGACACTTCTCTTCTTATGAACAATAAATTAAGCATTTAAGCGTTTACATAGCAGTAAAGACAACAAAACATTGTTCCCAAAATGGAGCAAGTACAATGTATTTATTTGATATTTTGTCTAAAACTTCATACATATCTGTAATTAAAGGATAATGTAAATTAATGCATTTTTAAAAAGCAGAACATGTTTAGACTAGAATGTTTGATTGCAGTAGGTTTAACCTGTTGTTAACAAGTTCTGACACTAACTAACTTCTTTGTAATATTGTGTTGAGAAATGTTCTCTTTGAACTGACTGACAGGTTTCTATGGTTTGGCACAAAACTATTATTTTGTACTCAATCATGATCCCATCGCCTGTTTTCAACTGCTTATTGTTGCTTATTGACCTGCTGATTGTGGAATATCTTCTTTTTCAAGGTGTGTTGCAAGCATCAAATAAATAATTATATATTTTATAATAATAAAAAATGTTTATATTTACAAAACAAAATCAAGTTGGTCAGCCAAAACATTAAAAGTAATTTATTTGTACTTTTGTCAGTTTTAGGAAAGTTGCAGATTTTATTTTTTGTTTTTATTGCATTTTACCAAACGTACAAACGTTTTCCAGAAATTTGGTTTGTACACTCATTGAAATAATTACATATGGCAATTATACTGCATGTTTTCAACTGATACATGACAATCACACTGACTAGCAGAACATACATTAAAAACAACAGCTACTTTGAATAAAATGTAGACTATAAAGACTATAAAAATGGCTGTACCAATTTGAGCTTAACCTAACTGTAAAAATAGTAACATTCTTTAAGTTGATAAAGCTCATTTTTTTAAACAGCGCAACTGCAATTTTTAAATACAGAGGGGGAAAGGCCAGATAAATAGGTACATTAAGTAAAGAGTTGAGTGTTGATTGATTATTGCTCATTTTCTCATTCCCTGGTTTCCAGCTTATGAAGGCAAACTCTGTAGCACAGCCATTGTTGATTGCCTAGTATATTACACTTCTTACCATTTGTTTAAAATATTTGTTTGTAGGCTTTAAATCCTCTAAGGTTCATTGTTGTGGTGAAGCCTCCCTCAGTAGGAGCATGAGTAAGCTTGGTCTGGACTACATTGCAATACCACCACTATCAAAAATTGATGTTAATATCCAAAGTATGGCTTTTCCAATGTTTAAAGCAGCCTTTGTCAGAAATAATCTGACACAAAGATGTTATCAAAAGTCCATGTAACATAGCTGAGTTGAACAGTAGTTCTAAATAGCTTTTATATAACGTAACAGAATTATTTAACAGATTCTTTCACATATAATTATGCAATAAATATTCAGTAGAATCTAAATAAATGAAGAATATATTTTACAATATAAATTGTTTTATGTTTGTCCAGAAAAGAAAGCATAGATAAAATACTGAGCTTTCTTCCTTTTTTACTCATATTTTATTACTCGCATTTAAAAGTCTCTTTTAAACAAGATCATCACTTCTGAGTAACTGTCCCTAAAGGTATTTACCTAAAACAATCTAAACACAGATTTTGAAATGTCTGAAACCTTTACTCTTACTATGCAGCACATTTTTGATCTGCTTATTTCTTATATAATATTCCAGAAGATCTGATTTTAATCTAAGAATCGTTGAACTCAGCAATATAGGTTTAGTACATATTGATTTTAGTCCTAATTCCTACAACATTAAACGTTTGTGGACAACGTACGAACTTATCAACACAGTCTGCCAATGTCCTAGATGTGATATCCACTAAGCGACATTTTAGGCCTCTTCAGTTAGGCCTTTAGTTATCACAGCTGACTGTGTTTTTCATGTAAAAAGACCATATCAAAAGACTCAGTGGTAAATAGACACGACTGAATATATGAAAACTCACCTCAAGGATGAGATCAGGTTTACAAAGTCAATATTTCATCAAAATTAAAAAGACAATGCGCAAGGCAAACAATATTTTAATATTTTCACTACAACATCATTTTAGGTTATTACAGCACGTCATGAGGGATTTACTTTTTGTTGGAGAAACTTTAAAGCTTTGCTCCTAATTTCCTTTGTTCGTAGGCCATAGATGATAGGATTCAGTATTGGAGGCACAATTATAGCAACCACACCACAGAATTTTCTAAAATAAGGGGAAATATCTGTCAACCTAGATGAAATAATTGTGAAAAGTCCTAAACACTCAAAAATGACAAAGACTATTATGTGTGTGGCACAGGTTTGGAGAGCCTTACTGCGTGTGTCTGACTTTTTGTTTCTAAAGCAGGCTATAAGGATCTTGATGTACGTAAATAAAATCATCACGAGTGTTATGCCCTGAGAAGCAGCCACAGTGAACAGTCCATATATGTTATTGATAGCTGTGTTTTCACAGACCAGTTGGAGCAGAGAGGGGTTGTCACAATATGTGTGGGTCATGAGGGACCTGCACCGTGGTAAGCGAAGTAAAAGGAAAAACAGCACAGCTATTACAAGTAGGTTAGAAAGCCAGACCAAAGAAATTATTTTAATTAAGTGCATGTTATTCATAATTGTACCGTATCTCATTGGTCGGCATATAGCCAGATAACGGTCATATGCCATAGCACATAAAATGAGCACTGTACTCAGTGCATAAATATGTAAAAAGAAAGCTTGGGTGATACAAGAGGAAAACTCAATGGTCCTGGTATCCCACAAGATTTGCTTGATAATATGTGGGAACAGGGCTGTGGAGCCAATAAGGTCATTAATAGGCAGGTTTATCAGGAGAAGATACATGGGCTCATGGAGGCTCTTATTCATAATGATGGTGATCAGAAGCACAAGGTTGCAGAAAACAATAAAGATGTAGCCCAGTGTAGCGAAGATGAATGCAGGGAGGATGCCTTCAGGGAGCAAACCGAAGCCTTGCAGTGTCAAAATGGATGCATTTGCATTGCTCATTTTTAATGTAGATTTTGGCCTTTCAGGAGAAAATTCATATGGTTATTCATATTATATTATTCATATATAAATATACAACAATATATATGATCAAATATATTGATAAATCAATATCAGAATGCCAGCATATCAACAATACATTAATATAAATCAATATATCAACAAAAAATACTTTTTCATATTATAGTACTATACTAATTACAATACTCACCCGCTAAACCTACACTTTGAATATGTTGTATGGTGCCTGCCATTATAGTGAAAATATACTTCATTTTGTTATCTCAGTCTGAACCGCATCCTGTATGTGTCCTTTCAGGACAAACTTAGTCACTTCAAGGTCTCTAAGCTTTATAGTGTTCGGAATGCTTGCTGTGTGACAAGGGGCTCAAAGGTATGTTTCCTCTTGAGAGGACAAGCAAACGAATTCTCACTTTATTACAGTAACATCATCATTTTGACAGATAATTCCATTAGACTGTATAGTACAATGTATAATTTATTTACTCTAAGCTTAAGGATTAGTCAGAACAACACATACAAATACACATTATGCATTATGTACAGAGACATGAATACATACAGAAATTCTTGCATGAGTGACAAACAAACAAACTTACATTTAGTTCTTGATTATTTATGTGTGTGTCAAATTGAAATATTTTCATTAACATGATAATAGAGGGGCAGACAGACAGATAATGAAACACGTTTTTTAAAAAGTGTAATAAATTGGCTCCCAGACTAACCCTGCCGGGTTGGTGCTGACTGGAGAGCAAACTAAAAGTGGAATGCTGGTTCTCTGTTCTCCCTATACATGTTCTTTTATCTGTATGCACATACTACCCATATTAATAACTCACTCTTGTTAGTTTCCCCTCTGTGTTTCCTACTGCAGATCCACTAAAAATACTGTTCTCCCCTTAAACACACAAACCAAAACTGTGTTCTCACCAAAACCATAATTTTTCAGAGTTGTTCGTCCTGTTTCTGCAATTTATGAAATAATGAGTTTTCAGATACACTGTGTTTCTCACTCTTAAAATATTTCGTTTTCTACTAAAGTTTTTCCCATAGTGTCATGAGTATTGACTCGTTCAGAAAGTTAGGACACAAAAGCAGGATAGGGAAGATGGTAATATTTAATAACAAAATCCAAGTCTTCAAAAAAGGGTCGAGAGCCAGCAAACAAGGGAATCGTAGGAAAAGCAGAATCATAGTCAAAGTCCAAGCACAAGGTCGAAATCACAAGCAAACGGGTAGATCAGAGATGAGACAAAAATCGGAATCAAAAACCAGGCAAAAGATCAAAATCCAAAAACAGGTATATCAAAGGTCAGGCAAGAATCAGAATCCAAGAGACAAAACAGGTCAAAATCCAAGAAAATCCAAAACTAGAAATAACCCTCGAACGCAGAAATACTGACGAAACTGTGGTGCGGGTTCCTCAACTATTTGAAGGCCTGCCCTGATGTCCCCCAATGAGCCCCAGCTGGGAGGGGCGTGACCAGGCCTAGTATTCGGGGGAAGCTGACCGTTCACGGCCTCTAGAGGGAGCCCCAGCTCCTCTTACACATAGCATTTTATTGCCTTATGCTGTGGTTATGCCGGGAGAGAGCTTAGCTTAGCTTGTTTCCCAAGTAAATAGTACTGAATTCACTATTGGTGGCCATGTCGCTTAGTATTGGCAGAAAATAGCCCCCTAACTTATTTTCACCCAGCATACGTCAACAAACAGATTGCTCTCTTTAATGCAGTGTCTGCAGATAAAGGTGACTATAGTCTAGATCAGTCACATGGAACATGTGCACCCTTACGTTTATCACACCTTCAAGTCTTTAAAATTAGAATCAGGTGTTCTAGATTTTGTGCCATTGATTAGAACTCCCTGAATGTGGAACTTGTCTTAGTTAAAACTGCTATAAAATGTCCGGTGTTCTCTTTGCTATTGAAATGTCTGGTGTCATCATGTCAAGAGTGAAAGAACAAAAACACTGTGGATGCCGGTGGATATGGCCAAGGATTTAAAAAGATCTAAAAAGATTTGAAATAATAATGCTCCACGTGTGCACATGTGATGCAGAGGTCAAATTTCGTTGTGGTGCTTGAGTGTGTTCACGATGACAAAAAGTCACTTTCACTCAAATCATTCCAATGTAATGAAAATCATTTACAAGGGGTGTAGATTTTAAATGATTTCTAATTTATCCAGGACTGGCCACCCCTGCAATTTCAGTTTGAGGGCAGAGAATTTGATTTCTTTCTAAATAATCCCAAATTGTCAACATGGGATGGGCAGGAAACTGGACAGCTCTAGGTGTGAATGTGCATACATTTACTTTTAGAAAGAGATTGCACATCTGTTGTGTAGACCAGAAAGAGAAGAACCTCATACTAGCTATGAAGCATAGTTGTGATTTTTTAGGATTTGTAGGCACTGTATAAAAGATGTTTGCAGGTTCAAATATATTGAAAATCTTTTCCATAGGGTGTACTTTCACATGGCTGTATGCATAGTTTATAATGCTAATGTAACCCATATGCAATATAGGGCTACTAATGCCCCATTTGATATTTAGGGGTGTTGTTGCATATTCCTGCCACAAGAGGGCATATACAATAGAACAGGATTGCAATAGCTAGTTTTTCCACACTAGAGCTCATCAAGTAAACGTGCTGTGAGTCTAATAAGCAACTTTTGGTAAGAAATGCCATAAAATAGTCCTACAAATTGTGAACTGAGGACAATAGTGGAAGCGGTGTGGCCAACCGTAGGATACGATCCCAGAGATTTCGTTCATCAGTGCAAATCTCAGATAAGAACTCAGATATTGTTCTACCCGGGTTAAAATAGTCAGGGTAATAAAAACCCAATACACACACACAGTGAACTGAACTCGTGAAATCACACTCACTAAAGTGAACCGTGGAACTCTGAGAGAGTGGGATTGATGGTTGCAAACCCAAAGAAATTTCATTTTACTTTTATTTGTAAAGAGGGAACATTTCTCAACGCAAGACTGCAGAGAACTTAGGTTCACGTCTACTGTGCATAATATTGTGAAACAATTCAGAGAATTTAGAGACACCTCAGTATGTAAAGTCATAGGTCATGCAAGGTCAGAAACCACTGCTGAATGCCCTCAGGTGACACTGCCTAAGAAACCATCATATCACTGTGACAAATATAGCCATCAAATAGCCACCTGTGCCTTTTTAGTAATTTCTGTGTTTTCTGTGTTTAAATTCATTATGGGTTAAATCATGGGTTAAATGCAGAGGTCACATTTTGTTGTGGCACTTGAGTGTGTTCACAATGACAAAGGGTCACCTTCACTTCACTTCACTTCACATGCTTAGTGAGGTGCCTGCAGGATCACTGTAGTCAAAGTCAAAGTGAACTTTGTCATCTCAGCCATACACAAGTATACAGAGAGATGGAATTCATACACACTCTTTGAATCTTATTTTTGTCTGGTCTGTGTGGGAATATCTGGCTTGTCAGTAGTTTTTGGATTGGACGTACAGTTTCCCTGCCAATTTCTTCATAAGCATCCTGGAACTCTGTGGGCAAAACCTTGAGAACCCCATTCCTACAATATAAGAACACTAGCTCCACCCCATGAACCACTTGACATACAAAAGCTAATACCAATTTATCAAGCACTTGGAACATCATAGCAACAATCCAGTAGACACTATAGCAAATAGCAACACCCTAGCAACAAACTGCAACACCATGCCCATCAATAAGCAAAATCCTAGCTACTACATGGGATTCCATAGCAACTGATAACAACCATCTGATATACCACAGCAACCATCTAGCAAGATCTTAACAACCACTATTGCAACCATTCAGCAACATCCTAGCAACAAACAGGTGTTGATTCAAACCTGTATGCTATCAAGACAAAGGGACAACTGAACTCTAAGACTGAGGTGTGTTCTGCAAGTCCAAACTGCTTTACTCTTGACATTAGTCTGTTTTTTGAGACAGTAGTGATTGACAATGTTCTATATTGAGTGTACAGTTCATTCTCCACAGTCATCTACTGTATGATTACTGTTAAGTTATATAGTACCCAGTCAGTTTTTCCCATAGATTATTACAGTACAACAGTGAAAATACATTTTCATGTCATATATAAATAATTGGACATTTTAATAATATTTTGACTACCAAACTGGAAATAGTTTCATTTCAGAAATCTGGCCACCTTACTTTACAGAAGCACATCTTCCATTAGCCAGTGTGTTTGCTCCATGAGTTATTTTGAGGTCATACATAGTTCAAACAATATAAAACAGAGGAAGGTGCTTCCAAAATTGTAGGTTAAAAGTGTATTTCCTCAAACTCCCATTGGTGGTTTTTTTAATACACATCACATCTGTCTTTCACCAGCTTGGTATCCTCTTAACATACAATGATTTTGAGCTGGCAGGTTAAAAGCCAGGAGGTGCTTCCTTCTAGTACCATGACCTCTAGTCACAGCATCTTTCTTTTGTCATTGGATAGTTCACAACAATTACAGAAAAATGCTAACTATTAGCTCTGCCCCATCAGCTAGCAGATGTTTACAATGATAAGTATCACTTTGAGTAATTGGGGGAGAAGTAGGACCAACCTTCTTACCCACTAAATTTTAAAAAACGTTTTGTCAATATATTAGTTTAAATTCACATTGTATAAGTTGTTATTATTTTAAGTAACAAAATTGTTCAGATGGCAAGTGATTTGAACAGTGTATGTCTAAAACCATATTATAATTGAACAGCACTAAGTATAAGTGTGAACAATCAGATCACTTAAACCACCAGGTCACACAGAATGTGTAGTAGGAAATATAAAGCACCCTGATGCATTTAAAGACCACATCAAACATCTTCACCACACAGAAGAGAAAAAAGCAAGGTGTTTTTAAAAATAAAAAATGTTAAATGTAAATGGCAGTTAAATGCTAAATGCAAACAATATGTGAATTAAAAACCAAATATATTTAGTATGTTTTCAATTATAGTTAACAACAAAAGAAAAACACTTAGTCATATGCTTAATACAATTTTTTTATTAATAAGTCACAGCATTGATTTTTTAAAAATCTATTATTAAGCACAATACAGTGTAGAACAATCCAAATTAACCTGGTGTCAGTCTGGTCCTGGCACATAATGTGGTTATAAAGTTTTTGCTCTAAACAAAGGTTTTTATGATTCAATTGAAAAAAAGAAGAAACAACATAAGAAGCATCACTAGACACTAGCAACAGTTATGTGACTTTTTCATTATCTTTGATCAACAAAACAGTATTCCTTCTCAAAGCTAAAGTAGCTACATTAAGATATATAGTGTATAAATATTAAATAGCATTGATTGACTTGGAAGTCGCTTTGGATAAAAGCATCAGCCAAATGAGTAAATGTAAATGTAAATGTAAATGATTATATATGTTTTTCTGTGGAGACATTATTTATTGTTGATTCACATTTTTTTGAGCCAAAAATGGCTATAACCATGGTCCTGGATTTTAATTAATGGCTTAAATTAATCAAGTGACATGTGGAGGACAGAGTTCTAAAAGCAGTAGTGTTTATATAACTGTTTTGCTTACATTTGTATTTGTTAAGGACGTGTATGTACAATGCAAAAGATCAAATCTTATTGCTTAAGCAAACACTGACAAAGGAGAAACAATAACCTTAGCTATTGATTTAATCAAACAGAACAAATGTTATTAATATTCCAGAAAATATCACTTCATCACCCATTTTATTTAGATAAATCATTAGAAATCATTCAGTTAAATGCATTAATTAAATATGGGTAATATTATGCCTCTGTCTATCTAAAAGAGTATGGCACAAATGATATCAAGAAGTCTAATCATTATGTTCACTTTAATGATCATGAAACTGAGCCAAATAAAGCAGGAAAAAAAATTGTTACTGCAGTTGTTTGTTCACCCCTTTTGATTGAGCTGTCTGTCTCGCTGGGAAGACTTTTTTGCAGTGAAGGAAAATGAGATTCTGCCGAATGTCCTTTGTTTTCAGTCCATATATTAAAGGATTAAGTATTGGGGGAAATATCATCACAGAAGCACCTAAGGCCATGCGTATATTTGGGGAAGCTATTTCAAATCTTTGACCTATCAGGGCAAAAAGGGCATTAAACTCCAAGAATAAGAAAACAATGAGGTGCGTACCACAGGTCTGAATGGCTTTACTTATGGCGTCGGACTGCCTTTTTGAGACAACGGTGATTAAGATTTGAATGTATGTGAACGACACGATAAGCAGTGGCAGACCTTGAAAAAAAACAATTGTAAACAGCCCATAGTAGTTGCTTAACCTTAGATCCCCACACATGAGCCTCATCAAAGAAGGATTGTTGCAGAATATGCTCATTGTTCTTGTGCTACAAATCTCTTTGCGGAAGCTCAGTATAAATACTACACCGATCATTGTAAAATCTAAGCTCCACATTACAATGATTATTTTCAGCAGGTTATTTGGGGACATCAAGCTGTTATACTTCAGTGGACAACAAATGGCAATGTATCTGTCATAAGCCATAGCGGTGAGAATGAGAAATGATCCGGCTCCATACAGATGAATCAGTAAGGCTTGCAGAAAACAGGCAGAGTAAGTGACTGACCTATTCTGTGAGAGTATATTATATACCAGCTGAGGGAAAAAGGATGTGGCGCCCATCATATCATTCACTTGTAGGTTAAGCAGCATCATATACATAGGCTTGTGAAGCTTCCGGTTTAAAGCAATTGTTAGCAGTGCAGTCATATTGAAAATCAAAATGGCACAATATGTCAGCACTCCAAATATAAATGCTGGAACAATATTAGATGGAGGTATTTCCAGAGATTCCAAAGTCAGTAGAGTTGAATATATAGAAACATTGGAATCCATTACATGCGTTAAGTTTCAACCTACTGTAGCGAGAAGAGAAGACATTAATTGTTTGACATTCAGTTTTATTATTTGGTTGAACTTTTCCTAAGTAACAAGAAGACTGCTTACCGAGAACTGGTCTACATGCCATGTGTCAATATGTAGCTATTTAGGCTTTATACCCTCAGCATTAGATTCCCATCCCTTCAAATCCCAGAGGACCACACTCCCAGAACTGCCACTGACAAACACATTACAGCTCTGAAGATGCAAACAAATAAGAGGGGGGGAGGGGGAGGGGGGGGGTGGGGTTACTGAAATGTTGGAAATAATGCTTTCAAACAGAAACAAATGTAAGGTATGCTATAGAAACCCAACGTGACCACAGGATATCTGTTTGCAGTGCTGATGACGGCATTGTAGGTTAGTGTCTTTGCTCCATAAGTCATTTAGAGGCCATATGTAATTTAATTTCTATTAGGTCGATAGCAGGCTTGTGAAATTTTAAAGCTGGGGTTCAGTCCTTCCTGGTGTTTTATTTGACACATTTCTAAACACATCAGACAGATAATTAGACATGCTCGACACTAGCAACACTTTCAAAATACCTAATCCAAAAAAATACTTTCTCAAAGATAAAAGAACTACATTTTATACAAGTTATACAGCGTATGATTAATACAAATTATTATTCATTGACTAAAGATGCTTTCCTTTGAAGATGTGAAATTATTTATGTAACAGGAAGATGTTTTATTGTTAATTCAGATGAGGGGCTCCTTTAATAAACCTTTAATGCCCGCAGCAAGAAAATAAAAGGAAAAAAGCTTTTATTTTGTTGTGGTTGATCTTGTCTTTAATAGTAATTAGATAAACCATCAACAGACCTACAGTAAATGTCTACAATTCTGAACATGTTAATTTGTCCTCCATAGAGATTTATAAATAGAATTTACTGCAAACAGTAAGAGTTCAAGTGAAGAAACTCTCAGATGTCTAATACCTCAGATGTGTAGAGATGAAGTAACCTTGCCTGGAGTAACCCAGCATCACAAGCAAGTAATTTTCCAAATACCACCTGATCATTCTTGCATGTAAAAGACTGAGCCTTTGATGGATGTTACTTTTATACCCAATCATAAAACCTTACCTTCTAGCAAAAAGCCTGCTTAAACCACTAGGCAGTGGAGGCCTTAGGACACTGCCTTTGGGACCTGAAGGTCGCAGGTTCGAGTCCCAGCCCGGGCACCACTGAGGTACCCTTGAGCAAGGTACCGTCCCACTACGCTGCTCCCCGGGCGTCATTGGTGGCTGCCTGCTGCTGCACGTGTGATGGGTTAAATGCAGAGGTCACATTTCGTTGTGGTCCCTTTTCTTTAAAATGGAGTCTTAATCTGTGCACTTTCAATCTTATTTTAACTCTGTCCCAACGTTTGTTGAGTGAATTACAGCATCAAATTCTGAATGTGCGAATATTTTACAAAATACAATTAGATTGCTCATCTTTTCTTTGTGCTGTTCTTTTGTAAGATTCACATGAATTAACATGTCACAGTTTTTTGTATTTACTGTATTTTGGAATATCCATATTTGGAAATTGGGTTTGTATTTTGTGGGATTCTGCTGCTAGTGTAATGGTCTGCTGACATGCTTTCACTTTGTACACCGCTACTATTGTGCAAGGCTGACTTTTAAAGGAAATTGGAGAGAAAAGTCTGACTGGTTTATTCCATGTTATGCGCCAAACACACCGATGATTAATTTCGAAGACTAAGTACCACCCTTTGAACCATACGCACAGTCATCATTTTTTTCCACTGTTAAACTAGCAAAAGTGAATTCAGACACGCCCTAAAAGCTTCTGCACCATGCACTTCAGACAGTGCATTGGGATAGTTAAAATAGGGCCCATAAAGTTCATTTGAGGTGTAACAGAGGTATCGTCAGGTGATTTTACATATGAAACAAGGCGACAATATTATGATATTGTCTGACTCCATAACCTGTGTTGGCCAGTAGGTGGCGTTCTGGCGATTGGCTGAGACTAGTTTACCCTTAGATTAGTTTTTTACAGGTCTCACTCCTGGGATCTGTAACAGATTCATGGAGACACTGAGGGTCATCAGCCAGAGACTACCAGTCCTAAAGATCAACAACCTACCCAGACAATGGATGACTGAGGTGGGTGGACTTGAAATGTTAAGGGCCTATAGGGTAGACACAATTTGTGGAAGAAAGAGTCAAGAGCAGTGTAAAAAATGCTGCATAGATTTTGAGCCTGCAAAAGAAAAGCAAAGGGTTACACCTAAAGAGACAGTAAGAGACTCAAGAAAACTAGAGGAAATGATGGGGAATTACCCAAGGAAGTTTGAGTGTCAGACAGGGATGATGAACGGAGACATGAGTGCGAAGACACACGCAGTCCTATTTCACCGATCCTGATCACCACAGTTGATAACTACGCTTAGATAAGTTAAAAGGTCAACTTGAGTCAGAAAACCCACACAAACATGTACCTACCAAATGATGGGTCTGTTATTATTGCAGCCATATGCTGGAGAGAGTGGAGCTTAGCGGTTTGAAGTGTAATCCCCATGTCAGTGACAACAGTACCACATTATCAGTTCTTACTAGTTGCAGCTTTGTTAACCACCACATTATTCCTCAGCAATGCCTTACAGCATTCCCACACATATGTATTAGCATAGTAACCTACCTTAGGGTACAAATTGGTCTAGAGTTGTGTCAAGTCAAGTCAAGTCAAGTTTATTTGTATAGCGCTTTTTACAACTGACGTTGTCACAAAGCAGCTTTACAG
>JBBPDA010068835.1:0-12844 GCA_037974385.1 Arnoldichthys spilopterus | reverse complement strand
ACATGTATTATGTGTTACTTGTACATAAAAGTCCTAAAATTTTAATGTAGACTGTACTCGTATTGGTTAAGTAATGTTTTTTAGCCTTGAAATACCTTGAAGCACATTTAACAGCTGCAAACATGAATTCAGTATCATTAGTGAAACAGGAAAAGACGTGTTTGTATTAGAAACGGATGTGTTAAGTGTGATTCATGAACCATGTACTGTATTTGTGCACAACAGATTGTAGAATAGCACTGGGAGTCACTTCAGCACTCTACTGTCTTCCTGTTTGTGCTAGTGCCTGCCTTGTTTTGACGGAGCTTGGTGAGAAGCACTTGGGTGTATTAGGTTCCTGATTAAAGACTTGATTGACCTACCTGGCACGTCGAAATCAGTCGAGTGGCAAATGAATTTGCTCACTCCAGCACCTCTTTTTTCTTTGGGATAATTACGTCGCTTGTGTTAATGAGGCTGAATCTAAGGGGTAACCGATAAGAGCACATCACAAAAACATTTGAAGTAACACCGGGAGGTTTGATTGACATTTGTTCACCACCCATTGCTTATTGCCTGCTTATTTAGTTCCTCTGCCTGTTACTGTAGTCGTGGGCCTCTGTGCCCTTATTCAGTGTCGTTACAGGACGTCGTTTCATGAACACAGTATTTCAGACCCCCAGACTCATCAGCATGCACGGTGAAGAATACACCAGGATGAGAGGGGTGAGGGTCAGGCAAAGCAAGTGAAGGAGCAGGGGAAAAGGGACAGAGAACTGGAAGGGTAAGACACAAAAGTGAGGTAAAGAGTGAATGAGGGAGGCAAAAAATGAGAGTAGCAGAGTTAAGTAAGGAAGGAAAAACTGGGAATGAGGGGGGAGAAAAACAGACAATGTCTGGAGAGGGACAGAGCGATGGGAAGAGAGAAAGAGTGGAATGGTGGAGCATGAAAGGAATGCCATTGGAACAGACAGATGTCTGGGTAGTAAGACGAGACGTGAATACTGCATGACTGCTGTGTCTCATTACTGAAGTAGCACAGCTTTATTACTGCAGTCAAGCCTAAGCGGAGTGTGCGGAGCTGTTTAATGACGTCCCGTCAAAAGAACAAGCAGATAACGCTGTACAGTGTCAGAAGCCACATAGGCGAGTCTGCATGACAACACTTGACTTGGTGCAGTTTGAGGCAAGTGTGTGATGATTTAGACATGAAATGTTCGTTGTTGACCCAGTAGCTACAGCTTGTTGATGAAGTATAATCCCTAACACTGAACAGAGCCCACACGGTGACTTAAAGCTTGAAACACGACAGTTGCACAGTTCAGTAAAGTTGTGGTTGTAGTGTATTGTCATTTTTAACCCTTTAGAGCATGGAGGTGGTTTTGGTCAATTTTGGTACATTTCCATCTGGTTAATATAGTTGTATTTAAAGCTTAATAACTTCAGATCAGAAGGTCATAGACACATCATTCAAATTGTAAACTGATTAGAACAGGTGTACGATGAGGAAAATAAGGTTTAATTCTGGAAAATAAGAGGTTTCTATATTTTATACTGTCTTTTATTATTACTATTATTATTTTATAAGAAATTTATATTATAATAAGTCCATTTACTTTTGAATAATTCCAAAAATACATTGTAGAATGCTCCCTAATTTTAATATCTTCATCCCACAGATGGTTTCTGTGTGTGTATAGAGTTTTAAACTGATTCAGTAAAGTATGCAAGTTTAATTTAATAAAATATAAAGACAGGCATAACTTGATACAATTATGTCTGGTTAATATAATTGTATTTAAAGCTTAATAACTTCATATCAGAAGGTCATAGACACATCATTCAAATTGTAAACTGATTAAAACAGGTGTACGATGAGGAAAATAAGGTTTAATTTTAAAATAAAATGTTATTATTATTATTTTATAAGAAATCCGCATTATAATAAATCCATTTACTTTTGAATAATTCCAAAAATACATTGCAGCCCTCTTCCTCATTTTAATATGTGCGTCCCACAGGTTCAGTCCAGTTATGTTCACATACAGCAGTGCTAGTGTCTCACACAGGTCTACCTTTCATATCTTGATGGATCAGCTGCATTTGGGTTAACAGGAAAATTGTGTAAATTTGATTTTTGGCTGCCTCTTTAAGCTAAAAGACCACAGAAAACAACCGCATCAGGCTGCCACTGTCTGGAATCAGTATCATTAACTAAATGTCAGCCCACTGTCTTTTTGGTCAGGCTGCCAAATTATGACTGGTAGTGCCAGCAGAAATGAGGCTGCTTGTCTCTGCACATCATCTTGCTTGTCCTTGCCCATTTGTGTCTGGTAGTCATCCAAAGCCATTTCCTTTTCATCTTTTCAACTGCTCTGTGGTATTGCCTGATGTGTGCTGCATTGGGACTTCAAAAAGACTTGGAAGAGATGACAGGCACCACCAAGTAGAGCTACAGAAACTGAGAGATCTGAGAGATCACAGTAGCTGAATGGTGATATCTCTGTGGTGACTTATTGTTTACCTTTAGTAAGTAGGCATGCAGTTAAAAGGTCACCTGACCAGGGGGATCAGAAGCAGATATCTTTAAGGAACAATACATATTATGTATCATTGATTTTATTTTTTACTAGTTTCCCAAAGATTGATTAATATTGGACTTAATTTTCATCTCAATGGAGAATCACCATTAGATTTTCTTTTGAGTTTAAGCCAAGGCTTAATTTTGGTCTGGAAAACCAGCTTTAGGTTTAAATGCTACTACTAAGTTTTTTTTAATGTTATGTCTGAATGTGAGTAAAAAGTCTTTTAAACTTTTGTGCACGCACTGAATCAGAATCAGAATCAGTTTTATTTAGCCAGGTATGTTTGCACACACAAGGAATTAGTTTCCGGCTGATGGTGTCTCCCTACTACTAAACAAATAAAACAGTGCACATACAAGATACGGACAGTACAGTACAAAACAGTACAAAACAATATACACATGGTACTATACGATATATAATAGACAATTTACAATACATAACATACAGACGTACACAATATGTGTGAAGCATGAAGTACACAATATACAGTATACAATATGCAGTACAGTATACAAAGTACCTAGCATACAGGCTTTTATACAAATACATACTTTATACAGTATATAATGTACACTATTTATACAATATACAATCTAAAGTGTGCATTTATACAAAATATAATAAGCAATAGGCTATACAGTGCACAATAGACAGTACAATTACAGGCCAATATATTCAGTGTGTATTACACAGGAGAAGTAGAGATTAAATAGGTAGGTGATAGGGGAAGAAACTGCCCCTGTGTCTGGCAGTTTTGAATGAGTACACTGCCTATTACACTGATGTGGCCCATGTTTTTTGTGGCATACATATGTATGATCAGTATACACACACAAACCAGGGCTGCACAATTTACCGATATATCATCTGTACATCGTTATCTCAGTACTGGTCTCAGTAATATCGCAAAATCAGAATCAGGAAACCATATTGATTCTGAAGGAAATTGCATAAAGAAGGATACAATATGCAAATTCACCTCTAACCAATTACAGAACTTTTTGGAACTTCCAGGTTAAGGGGTGGGGCTAAACTCCTGTTGAATAAATAAGGAGATACATGTTTTGGTTTTGTGACCTCACAAAAATCTATGATTTGAAAATGGGCTGTTTTGGAGGCTTAACGTTTCCGTATAATGACTGTGCAGCTTTAACAATACTTACATCCTTCAAGTCTTTTTAATTAGAGAAACGTGATCTGGACCTTTTATTATTCTGAAAAACATTGCAGTTGTGCATATGTATTGAAATGATCCCAAAACTGTTTACTTTGTCCTTATTGTGTAGCCCTATTCATAGTTGTTATTGATGTAGATAATCTTTTTTATTTGGGATTTCATGCCTAGTTTAGGGTGTCATTTTTTTCTGCATTATCTGCATTCATGCTAGTCCATCATCTGATGCGTCTTGTCAGTGGTCAGCAGTCACACCAATGCACATCATTACGGTCAGCTGGGATTAGGTGGCAGTAGTAGTGCCAGATGGAAGCAGTCTTTTGGGCATAGCTATTGTGTTTCTCTGTCAAGCTGAATAACAAACACAAGGCTGAAATCAGAGCATTCAGGCTAGATGCAAATAGCCCCCTTCGGGGTCTGGTGAAGGTCATACTACAGACAGCACTGCACTGCATACAGAACGTCCTGATCATCTCTCTTGTCTGATGTCTGAGGCATATTTCCTTAGGCAGTGTGTTCGTCAGCTAAACCTGGGCATGCTGTGTACTGTAACCAGAGGCACACTGTATGTGAGGAAGCCCTGTGTGAACCACATTAGTGATTATGCTTCTACTTTAGAAGAGTGAAGGTGACTCTTTGTCATTGTGAACACACTCAAGCACCACCATGAAATGTGACCACTGCATTTAACCCATCAGACGTGGAGCAGCTACCAACAGCACCTGGGGTACCTTGCTCAAGGGTACCTCAGCAGTGCCCAGGTCGGGACTTCCTAACCACTAGGCCTCCACTTAGTAGTACCTATTACTGCTTCACACTTTATTGGTGCTGTGAAATGCTTCACAGCCCAGAACTGGAGCTGTCACACACTGGGCTTTGATCTGAAGCTATGGTAAACCAGCCATACAGCTTATCGCTGCCCTCCATTATCCTTTATCCCTCTGTAGCTGCAGCCTGGTATTGACCTCAGTGACCTGCAGCCCCGTGTCTGCAGTGGGTTCGCCTGAAAGGGTCTGACTGTTTACAAGGGGGCGCCTGCTTACTCGTGCACATGCAGTGTAGCTTCCCGAGGAAGGGCGACAACGTGCTCTATGTGAGCATCCCACAATCCTGTGCAAGGGGTGTACGGCGTGGTGTGCGCGCGCGCGTGAGTGTGTGTGTGTGTGTACGGTGCGGGGCGCGCGCAGGGCGGTCATTCAGCAGCCACCGCCTCGGGAGAGCGCATCGCAGCCGGTCGTTTACAAAGCCACAGCCGAACAGGTAGATACGAGCGTTTCTCTCTGTCTCTCTCGCTGTCTCCCTTTAGCGAGTTCTCAGCCGGTGTGTGTGCAGTGAGTGTGAAGCGCGCACATGTGTGTGTGTGTGTACAGAGCGCAGCGCAGTGCAGAACAATTTAGCATCCCAGACTAGCGGACACGGCCCGGTGTCCTTCTCATCCCCCCACCGCCAGCCGCTTCATTAGCCTGCGGTCACAGAGCAGGGGGGGTCGCGCCGCATCACACCGGGCTGGGTGTGAACGGCACCCGCTAGCGTTTAGCTCGCCGCCCCATAGCACGAGCCGTTAAAGCTCCGCAACCGTCAACGCCGCTTCCGCATCCCGGCTGCAGCTCGGCGGAGACCAAAACAGTGTTTCAGCTGGCTAGCGTCCAGAAAAGCTGTGTGATTTAGGGTCATGTCGAGGGAGTGAGCGAGTGGGTGAGTGCAGGAAGCGTCTCCTGTGTTGATTGTGCTTGTGTGTGATGAGCCGCTGAGCTAAAGGTGCCGGTTTGTTTAGTCCGAGCCCGTGAACTTCAGCGGCCCGAGCGGAGGAGACGCGCTTCTGCAATGCGGCGGGTGTGGCCTTGCCATCCTGGCCTTACACTAGGATCCGACTGGACTCATTGTAGGCTGAATTAACGCTGGAGTGAGTTTCACTGCTCCACGGGAGTGATTTTTAACAGGTTTCTGCCGTGTCACGCTCAGAGCGTATTGTAGTGCAGCAGCACAGATCTCTGCAGTGACACCGAGGAGCAGGAAGGTGCACACACATGCCAGTTCTGGGCCCCAGTGCAGACATTGTTCATCTATGTATGTGTCTCTGTGCTGATGGGTGTGTGTGTGTGTGTGTGTGTGTGTGTGTATTTCACCCTTTGTGGGACCAAATATCCTCACCATGATACGGATACTGGAAAATCTGTAGAAGTGAGGACCTCACCAGTAATCATCCTATTTTGTCCACAAATTAAGCTTTTTTATTCTTTTTTTTTGAAAACCTCAAAGATAAGACCGATTGTCCTTTGTTTACTGAGGTTAATGTTAAGGTGAGGTGTCAGTGTAGTTACTGTAAATACAGTATTACAGAAGTAATACACAGATAGCAAGGTCAACGTGTGTGTGTGTGTGTGTGTGTGTGTGTGTGTGTGTGTTGAAATTGTGACGAAACCTACCTATATTAGAATATATGTGTAGATTGTAGAGGCTTTAAAAAGGAATAAAATGTGGTAAAATGAGTCAAATGCAGAAATGTGTCTGAGTAGCCCAGCATTGTTCACTATAAATGTGTCCTCAGCAATCGCTTTGAAACACTGGTCTGATCTGTCTGTCTGTGTGGGTACCTGTTGTTGCTTATGCCATTAAATACACACATTTATGAAACTGAGACTAGAACCACTTGGGTTAACACACAGACATGGCATTTGTTATAAAATAAAATAGTCCAGTGTTTTGTCCAGTGTTGATCGTTTTTAGTTTATATAGTGATGCTGTTATGATTCTGATGTAACTAGGTATCCCCCACTCAGGAGAGACGTACAGGATATTTTGGGCCTATAGGCTGTTTGAACCTGCAAGGCACTGATAACACAAAACACTGCCAGTTTAGTCACTTGGCAGTTAGACTTATGCGTGTCTGTCCTTCACCTTATGTTTGTACTGAGAAACTGTTTTATATATTATATACTGTTATATATTTTTAAATGAACAAATGCATATGGCTTTCTTGCAGATACTGACACTAAAATACCATTATAAGTAATAACACTACAAATTTAAATACTAATTCAGAAAAAAAATGTGTTCTGATGACCTTATTGCAAAGTGGTGATAGTTATGATCATATGAGAGATTTGTTCAAGCTGGTTGTCAACAAAGCAGTGAAATCATTTATTGGAAATGGAATCTTTTTATTTGATTTGTTTAGATAATATTACAGCTGATATTTAGGCTTTACTAGTTTCTTTAATTCACTTTTTACTACATTAAGGATTCGTGAAACATGAGAAAAGTCGAGTTACTAGTTTAGAATACTGCAGGCAATGTAGAGAAGACTACATTCTACATTTTCTCAGTAAGTTACTAAAATTCACTATTTACAGTACATAAATATCACAAAGTATTTAAAAATTCCATGCTATAAAGTACCAAATTTCACTGTTTGACTAGCCAGCACTACCAGCATCAGTAAGCCAGTAATAATGCTTGTTCCAAAATCCTGACCGATGATAATGTGATTCATCTGAGTGCTTCGTGATTTCTTGTGGTCAGTAAATACAACCACTTTTAAAACCTCACACTGATTTTTCTGGTTTAAACCCCACCCGCTCTTATTTTGTCATTTTAAAAGTATCGAATAAAAGTCTTTCAGATATTTTATCATTGGTATCGGTAATCTGCCAATTTGCAGTGTGAAGAAACTGGTTACAGTTCAAGTCACATAAATAGATCAGTTAGTATTTCTTCTGCACTGCTCATGCTTGGTGTGCTCCAAAGTGTGCAGAAAGGTGCTGAATGAGTTCTGCTGTTACTGCAGTGAGAAACTGCAGACAGATTGTAATATATCTTGTGTATGGAACTGACTGCACTTTGTCTGTATTTGTCTATATTGCCTCTGTTGTGTGTATATTTGTGTGGTGTAGGAATCAGTGAATAGTGCTATAAAGTTTGTGAACACTTTAGGCCCTGGCCACACAGACGTCTGAATCAAGTGCATTTCTAACGTTTGTGACATCAGGTGAACGCAGATCAAACACTGACTGTTCTTCTGCACATCGGAGCAAATCAGACCATCCACACAGGCTTTCAGGACCCGCTTCTGGTTGGCCATACGTTCGGATGCCTTTAAAAAAACGTGGCATACAGCTTTTTCTCTGTGTCAATTCCTGGCGAAACCCTGATAATCGCAAAGAATATATAACAATATTACAATACTCACACACTTCAGGTACTTCTAATGAGCAGCGTGACCCTTAAACATATGAAAAAACATCACAATCGCAGTATTTAGCTATATAATTGCATATTTTGTCCATATCGTGCAGCCCTACATCATAATAAAGCCAATCACCCACCACTACAAAATGCTCAGAGCGTTCATACATGATTTGTACACCTGTGTGGAATAGGTATTAAAGTTCTCCAGATTCTGCATAAACTTGACCTAGCACATGGTCAGTTTTTCATGTCAGTTATAACAATAGGCAAAGAACCAATGAAAACAAAGGACACAGAATTTTTTTAAGTTTCAAGAAAATGATCAAACAATACATGTCCTTATTCACAAACACGTGTAGATCTGCTTTCAGTAAGTGCTGTAAGCCTTAAGCAGTAATAATTTTAACCAAAGGTTTTCTGTTGGTAAGTATCACACGCTTTTGTCCATCCTTCCTTACCAAGCTGCTTTAGTTCAGGGATGTTACTGGGCTGTCTTACATTACTCCATGCTTCAGATCCCGCCGTGAGATTTCTAATGGTTTAGACTTCAAATCCAGTCCAGCCAAGGAAATATGGTAGATAGACTAGAGTAGTTAGGGTTGTTGTCTTGCTGGAAGATCTCCATCAAAGCTCCATCAGTGATGGCAAGCTATACACCTGTACACCTTGCCCTTGAAGTGAGTTATGGTGGATGACCATGAGTGACAATGGTGTTGTGTGTAGTTGCACCCTGTCAGGTATATAGTGGATTGGTAACGTCCAGACTCTTTGGGAATTGGTTTGTAACCATTAAAAACAATCGGCATCCGCTCACAACTGTGTGTGGTAAAGTCCAGACTTTGATAGGCGTGAGTAAATGGATAAAAAAAAAACGACATGAAAACCGTAATTAATTGTTACAGTCACATAAAAGTAAATGATAACTTAATACATTAATAATAATCAAGGTTTAACAATAAATCAAACCTCCCTATAATGCAGCAGTACGCTAATATGTAAAGAAGTGCTGCATGAGCTCATGGCCATATGCAAGAATGATTACTTCATAAAACTTTTGGAGGCTCTGCAGAATTAAAGTTCAGTGGCAGGGTCAATGCTTGTCCTTGTTGAATAAGCATTGGGGAAATGCTTAGTGACTTGCTCTTGATTCTCTTGTTATGGCCTAAGAAATACTAAACAGTGGAACTGTTCCACATTTCAGTGCTTAGTGGAAGGGATTCGTCCTTCGTTCTGGCTGCCGAAAGGGTGGAAATTGTTAAAACTACAGACAGAACAGCAGAATTCTTGGTGTTTATACAATAAGTCTTTTTTTCCATTGTGCTGTATATGACTCTGAGACGATGTCTTTGGTATGTGAAGATTTACTCTTTCTGGTGGTAATGAGCGTAGTCAGGTATTGAGCAATCATAAGGATTCCATGGGCAGGACCACCTCAGTCAACAGCGTCTGTGAGACCACATTAGTGAAGGTGACTTATTTTGCCATTGTGAACACAATCAACCACACCATAACAAAATGTGACCTTTGCATTTAACCCATCACACGTGCACATGTGAGCAGAGGGCAATCAACATTACCCAGGGAGCAGTGTAGAAGGGTGGTACCTTGCTCAAGGGTCCCTTAGTGGTGCCCGGGTTGGGACTTGAACCTGTGACCTTCGGATCGCAAGGGCAAGGTCATAACTACCAGGCCACCACTGCCCACTGATTAGCTGTTAGAGAACAGGTTTACACACTGCTACATTACAGAGCTGACCGTTACAGTGCTACAGGAGTTGCTGAATGTGAGGTTTCGGGGACTACCTGAAGTGAACCTCAGATACAGACAGAGGAGTTCAGGGGCAGAGCACTGTGAATGCTAATGAGGGATTGAGAGAGTGTTCTTATTTGCAGGGTATAGGTCTACCTTGAATTTTTGTCCTTTCTTCTTATTTGCACTTAATTACAAGAAAGAATTTAAAAAGGCAGTGTGTGGACTGGACCATGAGTAGTATATGTATCTGCATTACTGCAGCAGACTCCTTTTATATCAGGACAATTCAGTTCATTCCTTGATGTGACCTCATTAAGATGGAAGGAACTGCTTAGCTGAAGTCTTTGCTTTATAGTCTAATATGTGAAAAGCAGTTTGCTTCAAGGATCTTTTCCTTGTCATTTTGGGAGAGCACTCACAGACACGTGCCCTGTCAACAGCATCATTGAATCTTTTCCAGCCGTAAAATCCTGCATTCACTTAAGCAGGAATTTCTAGAGGATCTCAGCCGTCCCACTATAATTAGTTCGTAAGGTTCATGGCAGAGGGAGCGAGGGGCTCACAGGGAGCAGTGTCATAAAGCCTACTATTTCTGATGCTGAAGCTCTGTGGGAGTGACACCTCAGAATTGAAATGTTTCACTCAGCCGACGCTGCAGCCTGCCCCAGATACCATCATAGTGTCTGTTCTTACACAGAATAGATCTTTTCTTTTAGTTTTATGGTGGTAGTGTAAAACGAAAGTGAGGCATTTTGTTTACTTTACTGTCCAGTTTACATATGCGTTTGTCAGGAATAATGCAGAGATTAAAATCACCATCTATACTTTTGGAATTAATTCATCAGAGACGCCCAAGCATCTGGTGACTGTTTAGCTCAACTCTTACAGAAATTGCTTCCTACATTAATGTTATGACATTGATGATACGATGACTGAGTTATTATCAAAAAATTAAGTTTGTATTTTTGTTTGTACTGGTTTCTGAAGTCAGCGTGACAAGGTCATAAACCCGTAAAGAAAAGCCCCAATTTACATTGAAGAGCAGCAATATTTATTTACTAGAGCAGGGGTCTTCAACTAAAATTTAAAGTGGTCCTGTTAGAGAAAATGTCTTGAAGCAAAGGTCTAGAAGATCATAATTTATAACTATTTAGCATTTTATATATATATATATATATATATATATATATATATATTTTGTTGGACAGTGCCATTTGTTTCTTATTTTTCCTCTTTTTCTCCGTCTTCTCAACTTACTTAGGCTCGAACGAACATACTTGATTGGCTGAATGGTATTATGTATGACCGCGAAAAGACTGTAAAAGCTGTGCCGGTAAAATGAGACACACCCTGTCAGGTGTCTATTATAACGCTCTGTTTTGGCCGCTAGGTCGGGGTCCGTATGGGACAGCTTTTGGGTCCGGACCCGGAACACAGTCCGCCTGTTAGCAACCGCTGTACTAGAGCATTAACTAGGGAATTCTAGGTGACACAAAATGACCTGGTTCCATAAATCCATTACTGCGGAATTGGCACGTTTTCTTTAGAGACAAGTAGCATTTACATAGAAAAAGAAATGTAAATAGCAGCCATAGAGTGAGCTGGGTGATGGATTAAACTTTTACCATAAACATGGGCATATAGGCCTCATTTTGAAATCAGCAGCAAAGTCATTGAATTTCAGATGAGTATATGATCGTCTTCTCTCAGCTTTAGGGTAATTTAAATATTCAAGCTTTTACTAAAGATGCAGTCATGAAGTTTTATGTATGGAATTCTTTACATCCAGATTGACTGATAGACCTTTTTTGGCTAATTTTTATTAGCCACTTGAAGCTAGTACTAGTCCAGTATTTTCTGTTCACAATATTTTCTGTGTATAATATACAATATCCAGTATTTTCAAATTCACTATGTGAATAATAATAAAAACTAAAATGAATCAAATGAAATGATCCTTTAACAGCGAGAGGCAACTGGTCGCAATGCGTTATATATAATTATGTTATCACATTTTGTAGCAGCAGCATTTAACGCAAAAAGTGCACTCATCTGCCTCACCGTAACCTTAAATTAGAGCAGAGGAGTAGTTGGAGGTATGGGGGGAAGATTTAGAGTCTAATTTCTGATAGAGACTGTATGGAGGGTATATCATGGTAAAGTGAACTTTTACTACAGATAATAACATCTAACAAGTATTTATCTGTTGTTTTGTGCAAAATAACAAATACAGAGGTGAACAAAAAATAGTTGAACCTGTCATTATTGCTATTGCTTTCTTTTCAGAACATGTCTTTTGAAAATTGTTTACAATCATTGAACATTAACTAGAAAAAAATCAATAAAAGGTGCTTAAAGTACAGTTTTAGCTCCAAAAGCTTTTGCTATTCCAACATTATCCTTAAAATCCAAAACTATTATTTAAAGACAAATAAGGCGCTAAACTCCTTGACTGAGTATAAGCTGCCTCATCATAACAAACTGTAATTGCTCTTCTGAAGAAACACGTCTGGGTACGTGTATGACTTGTGTATGACTCTCCTGTGTTCTCCATAGCCTCAGTGCTCTCATTCTGAGAGCCTTCTGGTCAGTAATACATGCGCTTTGTTACTCTGACATTTGCATCCAGAAACAACCTGTTTTAATTTTTCACTGTCCGTATATTATCCATATCTATCCCTCAGATATATTGTTGATGAAATGTTTTCTCCACTCCATTTTTACATGAAAATAGACACTTAGATATAGACAATATAGACAGTTTCTAGTTTTTTTGACAGAGTGTTGCACAATTGTTGTTCCTGGCTTCTAAGTGTTATATTTCAACTGCTTGTGTCTAAAGCGTTTGTGACAGCACCTCTTGAAAACAGAAATTTCAAAATGTCATTGTCCTGAGCACAGAAGGGAAAACACGCTTTGTTCCCAGGAACAAAAATAACCTCTGTTACATAGTGTTATTACATATAATACATATACCATATAACTATGTGCCAGTTGTATTTAACTAGATGAGTTGTTAAGCAATAATCGTTTTGTTGGTCAATGTACCAAATGCTTCGCTATTGAAGTGAAAGTGACTATTTGTAATTGTGAACACACTCAAGCACCACAATGAAATGCAACCTCTGCATTTAACCCATCACACGTGCAGCAGCGGGCAGCT
>JBBPDA010068824.1:0-12844 GCA_037974385.1 Arnoldichthys spilopterus | reverse complement strand
TGTGATGGGTTAAATGCAGAGGTCACATTTTGTTGTGGTGCTTGAGTGTGTTCACAATGACAGTCACTTTCATTCATTCATTCATTCATTCATATAACCTGAAACACTATCTATCTGCAATGCAATGTTCATAGCTTGTGTGGAACCTCAATGCTGGGATTTGTGACAGATTGTGCTGTAACAGCCTGGCCAGAGCAAAGCAGGTAGACTATCCAGCTGAAACAAAGCAGCTTTGAGCCACCCCCCCCTCCCACCCCCTCCTTTTCCCTGCCTGCCCTTGCTTCCAGAAAAGCCACTGAACTCTGGCTGATGGTCCCTCTGATGCTCCACTTCAGCTGCCAGCCCTGTCCCACTTGCCCTGAGGCTTGCCCCTCCCTCCCCGTCCCCGCCTCAGTCTAAACAGTGACAGGTTGCTGTCGACACTGCCCTGGGTCAGCAACCAACAAAGCAGACCTAAGTGGACATGACTGATGTTCAGTCTCAGTGCACTTCCAGCACAAACTTACAGTGGTGCTTGAAATTTTGTGAATCTTTTAAAATGTTTAAAATTTCTGCATAAATATGATCTAAATGTATGTTATTTTTCCTTATGAATCCTAAAATTGTATAAAGAAAACCTATTTAAACAAAAGAGATGCAAATATTATACTTGGTCATTTATTAAATATTACATATCTGTGAGTGGCAAAATGCCATTATGATTAGCAGTTAATTTAAAGCCTTGTTTTATTAAAAAAAAAATTGATCTATCAAAGTCTGATCTTCAAACCACATGTTTGTGGAACTGTATCATCAAGTAGATTTTTGATGACTTTGGTAATAGAGTTAATGCTCATCAGGCTGGAAAATGGCAAAATATTACATTAGATTGTTATTCCATTTTTGAATGTAAAACTAACATGTTGTGTGCCTGTTTTGCTGCATCTGGGTCAGCACAGCTTCCCATCGTTGATGGTAGAATGAATTATGAATTAAACCAGTAAAATATAAAAGAAAATGTCAGGACATCTGTTCATCAGTTGATTCTCAAGTGAAAATGTCACATGTAGCAAGACAATGATCCTAAGCACATGTCATTCTGCTACAGGCAACAGTTGTAGGAAAAAAAAGATAAATAATAAAAGTTACAAAATGAAAAATCAACATTAAGAAGTGTAGATGCAAGTGGGGCTGGTGAATAGGTTTATTTTACAAAGATAATCAACATTAAAGCAAACCAATCCAGAACGTACACAATGAGATCAAGCATGACAGACATCCATGACAGCAACAACAGCAGAAGCTACAAGAGTCACAGATTCAAGGACAGAGACCAGACAAGAGACAAAGCAAACACAGGGGTATAAATAGACTCAACAAGATGGCTGACACCTGGAAGGGGAGGAGCACAGAGACAAGGCACAGATGACTAGACTAACTATCAGGGCAGGGCAAAGGCGGGGCTACAAAGCACATGGCAAACCAAACAAAGACACTGAACCAAGACATGACCACACAAGACAGGGAAATGGCCAAAAAAAGAAAAAACAGTTGCTAGTCATCCAAGATTCTACATGAGCTGATGCTAATCCTTTACATAGAAAAAAACGTTTTTAAATGTAAAGTTAGTAGTAAGTTTGTTAGTTCTATAGTTATTGTCCTAAGTGATCTGTGAAGTCGTATGTCTAAAGTCACCGTTTGGGGAAAGTGAGGGACTCATTCCAAGTTCATTCCACCACTTGGGAGACAAAACTGAAAAGAGTCTTGATGTCTGTCTTCGATTTTTGAGAAGGGGGGTGTCGAGACAAGCTGAGCTCTAAGAGGGTAAGCTGTTATCCGTGGATTAATCATTGTAGATAGATAAACAGGAGCTGGACCATTATTGGCTTTGTAAGCAAGCGTAAGAGTTTTAAATCTGATGCGGGCAGCCACAGGAAGCCAGTGAAGGGTTCTCAGCAGTGGGGTAGTGTGTGAGAATTTAAGTGTATTGAAGACCAGACATGCTGCTGCATTCTGAATAAGCTGTAGAGGTCTTGTGGCTTTCTGAGAAAGACCAGCCTGTTTCATTTATTTGTATTCTCTTCATCTACGTTAAGGACGGTAGCAAAAATCTGATGAAGTTTTAAGTTGTATTTGTGACGTTATGAAGAGACACACAAAACCCTAGCTGGGTTTTTTTTTCATAAAAAATATTCATACTGCAACTGTGAAATGCCATGCAGTATAGAATTAGGTATAGTCATTTTGATACTATATAATGGCATCACATTTTCTGCCTCATCTACAGTGTGTCATTTAAGGCTAGTGCCACTAAGTGTTCTTAAGAGACCAAGTGATAAGGATCAAATAACGAGTTATTTTGTGTCTGGTGTCCAAAAAGTTATTAATTTAATGGTGCGGAGCAATTTTGGTAATTATTGCCTAAATAACCCGTAAATATCATTTGTAACGTAAAACTTTCTCCCACCAATGTACGTGAGACAGATATTGATGGCATCTACAGTATTTTGCAGATTGCACATTAATAAATAAATTCCTATTTGAATGAAAAACGCAGATTCTCCACAAGTGGTATCTTTTAGCAACTAAGTTGTGTGTTTCGAAAGGGAGAAAACCAGCATTAATACAACAGTGTTTGTATTAATACTTTTCATATAATACAATTATTTTCTGCAGTTATAAATTATATAATAAATTTGAAATTGCTTGATTGTCAAAATAATTGTAAGGTTGCATAATTCTTAATATAATCAATAGTGTAAGAACTGTATTCATTGCAGAGCTAAGATAGCACCAAATTATGTCCTCTACAACATTTGCTGTTTGTTATGAGCTTTAGATACAGGTACAGGCAGAGGAGGAGGCTTTAGGTGCCCACTTCAGAGCACCATTTCTTTAAAAAAGTACAGCAAAAGCAAGATTTTTTTCTGGAAGTGTGGTTTCTGTCAGACTCTTGAGGTTAATATGAAAACATGGAATATCACAAAACATATTTAGTTTGTCATTCTTAACAGAGCCAACATTCATTTATGGGTTTACTTAGCTTTGGGCATGGTGTCCTTAGGCTCCCTCAGAGTGTTTCATTATACTGGCATTGCTTTTCTATGGAGATAATAACTGTGTGTACTAAGTATCCAAAATGGGTCCCAACAATAGCTGAATTTAGTAATTGCTGGACATTTTTTAGACATACAATGTTCTTGACCTAAATATATAGTGATTCCTGAGAATAAATGAAAGCTAGTCTGACTTATGTGTGTGTAATACTAATTCATTCAGTCATCTTTATGCCTTGTGGCACTTGAGGTGATGGCAAGGGACTTCCACCTGCCTCTGTTGCTGCTCTGTGGGCCATTTTGAATGTCAGTCTTTTGATAAGTGTTTGTATAATGGAAGCCTATTCTAAATTATCAACAAAGCTGTTCGTAGAGCAACCTGTTTTATAGAGTTTTATAGAGTTTCTATGTTTTATCAATTTCTGCTTCTATAGAACTTCTAGTGACCTTTATTGGTGTGTAATCCAAAGTGATACCAACATTTCCATTGAAGGCTTTCTGGGGTCTTATTATTCAGTTCTTTTTTTAACAACGGCAAACACCTACACAAGTCTTCAGGAGAATGTGATATCAGGGCTGCACACTTGAATAAATGCGGGCACTTGGAAGATATTAAAGCTTTTTTTGGGAGGGGGGAATAACATTTCTGTTTTATTGGAAAATTTTAGGGTAAACACGCAATACTGGATCCTCTGTTTCTCCTCTTTGCCAACTCTTGAAGGCAAAACATGAGCCGTGCCAGCATGTCTTTTACCTTAGCTTGATGTTTTATTCAGTATTTCTAATGTCTGTGTCATGCAGGTGAAACTTTGATGCCATAAATATGACTGCCTTATTACTGGCATGGTAATAAAGTACAAAGTTAACAGTAAAGTAAAATACAAAATACAAGTCATGAATTGTCTTAATATTGCTATTAAATTTATGAGAAATGCAACAGAAATGGCCCAAAATGACCATTGGGAACAAATAAAACTGCTACAATACTTTACATTACTTCCATAATAAGCTATGAATGTTTTCCTCTTCCAGCCTTTAATTAATGAATGTACATATACATATATTGGGTGCTCAGATTTTAAAAAGATCTGTTTTTCTTTTTAAAAAATGATCAAGCGAAACTGTAAACTCTATAAATCTTTTGCTTTATGCGACTCTCATCAGAGACTGAAATGGCCTTTTTTTGCATAAATGTAATTTGCTGATGTGTGGGGAAAAAAATGTTTGCAAAGTGCAGTGCTGTTAACTTTGGTCTGAGACCATGCGTTGCAGGAATACAGCTGCTGCTGCTGTGACCAGAGGGGGTGGTCACTGGGAGGTTTGTGCTGGGCAGGTCTAAAAAAGAGCAAAAACCAACCGTTCTTGGACAAACCACATTTAGAGGTTGCTCCGACCAGTCGTTTGTGCTTTAAAATTTTTCTTATGCTCCCTGAGGAACTACTACAGTCACATACACACACACACACACACACACACATACACACACACACACACACACACACACACATGCACGCACGCACACCTGCACACACACAAACACACAGATATTTGTGAATTCATTCTAGGTGTACACGTCTCTAAATTGATGTGATATGGTTATGTAATTATCATCCTGGGAATTCAGCCAAGCTAAAGTGTATTTTTGCCACTAATTGTCTTTCCAACTCCTATTCCCAGGAAACACAATGAGAAAAAAAAAATTCTCTTCAGGATGTTCAGGATGCAGCATCTTGTCATTGCATGTAACCCCATGAATATGGGACGAACATATGGCAATGCATTTATATATCATGTATAGTGCAATAAAAAAATAATAAAATATATTCCTATTTCAAGACAAAAGTAACAAAAAATCTGTCACATTTCAGATGACAGTTTTACACTATTTGAAACTGGGGTTGACAGTTAATGATAAACAGACTAATAACTGATCCATAATAGGAGTAAAACCTCTACATTGGTGTACAATTGTTTTCTCCTTCTTTTTCTAATTTGAGATTTTTAAATAAATGTAAATTTTCATACATGTGGGTGCACTAGTAACTGAGATGTTTGGTTCTAAATGTGGGGAAAAGCTGATTTTGAGGAAAACAGTTTAAGAATGGGTTTCACTCTGAGAGATCTCAGAGAACATGCACCATTTGTGGGAATGTTGGTGTTAAATGACAGCAGTATTTTGTATCTATGACAAACTAATGTAAATAAGATCCAAGCAAGATCCAAATAATGTAGATGACAGTCATATTTTTTTTAGATATTTGACAAAAAATATCATACAAAATAAAAAAATAACTCTTTATAAGGATAATGCTTTGAAATAAAGCAGAATTCAATAATAGAATAAGAATAATATAAACTAAATAGTACATTCAATAATTATGTTTTTTAAATAATGTTATTGGATAAAACTTGATAATATTATGAATAATATCAATAAGAAACCAAATTGTATATAATGGTTTATTCATTTTTAATCTGATTTGTCAGAAAATTCTTTTCTGTATTTCTGGTGTTTTGGAGATAACAGGAAGTTACGGAATGGTAGACAATAAAATATTATAAACATAAAAAATGACCCCCACTATTAAAACATGAGTAAATCAAGAGAGTAATTTTATAAGAACCTTAATTATTAACTTTTATTATTATTTATTTATTTTTAAACACTTTATTTATTTATTTATTTATTATTGCAGTTCAGTATTTTAAACCTGAAGCAATTGTAGTTCTTCAATTAAAGTTCTGTTACTGAAAACACTGATTTTAAACTTATAAACAGTGATTCCAAACCTTTGCATGGTAAAGTGTAAATAAGAACAGCAAGAAAAAATGAGAATTGCAATATACATGGCCCTTTTGTGTGTGAAACCCAATTAATTATGTGAAGCTCCCTTTTAAACAATGCATTAAAGGTCACACAGACTGCATTAAGCACTACAGATATTTGCTGAATATAGCAATGAGCTTATATTGCTATTGCTGTGTATATTGGACAGAAGAAAAGGCCATTAGTAGACATTGGGGATACTCTAAATAACAAATGATCTATAGCATCATGAGCTCATTCCTCTGCAGAGCAAACCTTTACAACTAAGACTTTGCATGAAGTCATCTCGTCCTTCTCTGAACGGACAACTTTGTATGCACATAATCTCACAGTTGAAAGTAAAAACCGTGTCTATCCAGAATGCAAACACTTTGATTTTGTTCCAAAATACACACCCAATGAATAACTTTTAAGATTACATTTCACACTGCACCCCATTTGGTGAGATTCTGATGAAAAGTGTGACAGGTACACTTTTTGGTGGGAGGCTGTGATGGCGGAGCAACTACCTTAACTTTAAACAAACTGAAATTTGACACAGACAAACAGGATACAAGACAAAATTAAAAAGCTGGGCTGAACTTGACATTGCTATGGTTTTTGTAAGGCTTAAATTCATTGGCAGATGGAACTGGAAATATTAAAGCACATCTGATATAAAATTCGGGGCTTCTTTGCTTCACCCCTTATTTAATTTGAACTATTGTAGAAAAACCAATAGAACACTCAATTTGTTTTCACAACACACCATCATGACTGTGATGATCAACTTACCTTCAGCTTGTGCCTGGGACAGAATCACAGCTGTTATGTTATCTGTGACAATGCACAACCTTGAGTGTTCTTTGTCAGGTGCACTGCTGATTCAATAAAAAAAATAAAAAATCAATGTGATGGACAGGAACATTTGTCAGTAATCCACCAGTGTTCTTGTAGCCAGTTCACATGTCACATAACTTTTAAAAATTATTTACAGTGTTAAATGTTTGCATGAATATGGCGATTTATATTTCATGCTACCGTTTTCTAAAAGCATATACCAGTCAGCCATAATATTAACCATCTGCCTAATATGGAGTAGGACCTCAGTAGTACCTGGGTTGGGACTTAAACCTGGGACTCAACAATAACATGGGCAAGTCCCTAAACACTAGCCTACCACTGCTTATCTTAAACCAGTGTAACCATTGGGTCCCCATAACCCTGTCGCAAGTAATTCTTTTCTTGGATCACACAAGGAACTGCACACAAGGAACACTCCACAAGACCAGATGGAGATGCTCTGACTCAGTCATCTAGTCATCACAATAAGGTCCTTGTCAAAGTGACTCAGATTCTATCACTCGCCCATCACTGCCTCCAACACATCAACTTCAAGAACTGACTGTTCACTTACTGCCTAATTTATCCCACCCAACTGAAAACTGCCATTGTAATCAAATAATTAATGAAATAGTGAATGTTATTCACTTTACCTGTCAGTGGTGCTAATGTTATAGTTGATCAGTATGTTTACACATCTACATTTCTAAAAAAGGTTTTTTTTAATGCAATAAAAAAATAAAACGTCTTAACTAAATTTTTATTTTAAAAAGTTCCCAGAGAAGATTTCCAATGTTTTCACAGATAAGCTTACCACACCCCACTCTTGTCTTAGAAGTAAAAGTGTCATTGTGAACACACTCAAGCACCACAACGAAATGTGACCTCTGCATTTAATCCATCACACATGCACATGTGGAGCAGTGGGCAGCTATCATCAGTGCCCAGGGAGCAGTGCAGCGGGACGGTACCTTGCTCAAGGGTACCTCAGTAGTGCTCGGGTTGGGATTTCAACCTGCAACATCCAGGTCCCAAGGGTATTGTCCTAACCACTATGACCACTGCTTAAATATATGATCTAAATAAATACAAATTTAGAATTTGTCACCTGCAATACACTCAAAAAAACTTCAAAGTTCAAAGTAGAGTGAAAAAAAAATTATAGAATTTCAAGTAATATCATTTTGAAACATTCCACAATAGGCAGGATTAATGATCTGGTATGAAGAGGCATCCACCAAAGGCTCAGTCTTCTGCAAACACAAACTGATGAGTACTGTCATCCAGTTCAAGAAGCGTCTCAAGACTAAACTGTTCCACACCCACCTCAGTCTATAAGCCTAGTGGTCACATATGAACAATTACCTGATAAACCGACTGGATGTCACCCAGATAGTAATGTTCCACTTAGTTTTTGTGTAGGACTTGTCAACTGGTTATATTGTAGTAGTTTTTGTAAGCACCTGGCATGTGTATCTATTGTAGTAGTTGCTGTCGGTAGTTACTGTAAGCACTTGGCATATGTATTTATTGTAGTAGCTGCTCTCTGTAGTTACTGTAAGCACTTGGCGTATGTATTCATTGTAGTAGTTGTTTTCTGTAGTCATTTTAAACACTTGGCATATATATATGTATTATTGTAGTTACAGTCCGTTATTTATTTTACAATTATGAGAAATGCGTTGGTCTTCCTTGTAGCCCTATGCAGCGCTAATGCTTGATTGTTTCCTCTGTCCTGGAAGTCATTTTGGATGAAGCATGTGAATAAATGAATAAATGTATGTAAATCTAGTTACAAAACCATTTTTCAACACAAGATTACAATGAATTTGTTTCATCAAGATGCTGCCTTTTCTTACTTGTATCAGTTAAAAACATTTATAAGAGTTTTTTTTCTAAAAATGGGGTTTTTATATATATATACAAAATTTAAGGAATCCAAAAAAATTACAGTCCCAATCACAGTGTGGGACAAGGCCAGAAACCACTGTTAAATGTATATGCAATAAAGGTATATGGGATAAACATATGCACATGGACTTTGGAAAACTGCTGTTATTTAACACAGTCTCCCCCTGCATCAAAAATGCAACCTAAAACTCATGCAACTTATTCAAAAGAGAAAACTATGCATGAAACACTATCAATTTTTTTCTGCCTGAGCTCATTGGATGCGACCATGGATTATCAAGCAGCTGAAGTTTATATCAAGCAGGAATGGGCAAAAATTCTACTTGCAAACTACAACAATTAGTATAATCAATTCACAAACAAATTTGATTTATATTAAAGGTGATGTAGCACATCTCTCCTATTCCCAACTTATTTTAAGTTGCTGCAGAGATGAAATTATATACTGTTTTTTAAAAATACATATCTTTTGAAATTGGTAAGTGAAAAACTTTTCTTTGCACTTTTATCATTTAAAGTTTTAAGAAAATGAACAAATAACTACTTTTTTTGAATTTTACATAATGTTCCAATTTTTCTGTAAAATGACTAAGAAACATTTATTCTATATTTTTTAAATGCTCTTGAGTGAACAATAAATGCATCCAATGAACACTGCCAAACTCTCTCTTCTAATGCTATGTGGCATTATGCAAGCAAAAACAGCCTGTCCAGATAATTAGTTTTAAACTAATAAGTCAGGTGACTGTGTTTGGAAACTGTGTATCTTTGTCTGCACAGTGGTCTTAGCTTAAATGTCCTCTTTCTGAAGCACAAGACTGGTGCTTTAAAACACTGACATGAAAGTTTTAGAGCTATGGTATTAATCCCATTAGTTCTTCTCAGTGGTCTTTTTTTTGCAGCCAGTAATATTTTCAGCACTGACATGATGTTAAAATCAGAGAAGACGATAAGACTGCTTATGGCTTTAGTGTTATAATGTCTGGCCAATTTTGGAGTCTAATTACATAAGATTTATCTCTGTCCAACTCGGATTAACTATAGATTAATGCTTTCCATGGGTACATAATCCAAAGTGCTTTTTGCAAGTGGTTTGTTGTCAGCACTATGGGTATCCATTAACACCATGAGCAACTCTTATTTTGCTCTTCATTCCTTGGGCAGGTCATGAAGCCAGATGAAGGAATGGTTTAACCCTCTGGTGAACTGTGAGAAGTAACTTGTTTATATAGAAATATTTGTGGTATCTTTGACTATTCATGAAAAAACAAATACACACACACACACACACACACACACACATATATATCTTTTTTTTTCATCAGGGTTGATTGATTTCCATTATTGCTTTTGACAGACACACAAGTGTAACATTACTGGTGGGGGCATTAGCATTATTAGTTTTGCCCATAGACTCTTATTGGGGTTATGTGGTGTGTCTACCCATGTGGGGGAATGAATCCTAGTCTTGTTTAAATAAGGCAGCGGTTTTACCCACTAAACTAGACCAACCCCACTTATGACAAGTCACTTGTATGTTTACGCAATAACATAATTCGCTTATAAAGCTAATTTAGCTACTATCCTTTTAATACTGATAAATGTAAGTAATTTCTGTTCTAATTTGCTGCTTTTTATTGCAAATTGCATATATTCTATATAATTTAAACAGCACTTCAGAACAAAATGAAATGTCATTAATGTTGAGCAATTTTCTTGGGTAAGGCCATTTGAATGAATATGGTGTTATAAAGGACATATCATATTGGGACATATGTAGAGGTATAGCAACATGGCTGGTAAATGATATTTAACTAAAAAACAGCAAAATGCTAAAAAAATATCCTTACAAATGTCATTATCGTCAATTTCTGCTTATTTCAGCACATTTTGTAAGGCAGTGACATACTGTCTGATTTGATAGTGGCTTATGTCATGATGCAAACAGTTCACTGTGCACTTGACAGAAGTTATGGCCTGGGCTGTTATGAGTGTGAATAACTGTGTTCAGACATTGATTTCTTTCATTTCTCTATGCTTAATCCGGCAAGACTTCTCAACTATTGCTTTTGCAATTAATCCTTAGATGACAAGCACTGACCCAATCCATAATATCTAATAATATCCAAATGGCTTCTACAATAATATCCGAGATGCTGTCTAATTACACCACATTGATTGTCTCCCCTGTCTAGCCGTAGGTTAATCAAGGTCCCTTTTAATGCTGTGCAGATCCAAATTGAAGTGCATTAGCTAATGCCCAGGTCAAAGGATGCAAGACTGGGCATTGTAAAGGCAAATATGCCCTTGCTTCTGATGCTGACTACTGCTTCTGTGTGTGGTCTGGGAGATGGTAAAGTGTCACTGATGGAGGCAATGGGCTTGATAAAGTTGTGGGCTGCTGTGTCAGCATGGCCTCTCCGAGCTCCTGAGTGTGTTGGGCCTGCAGACAGATCGATACAGTCAAGATGAGCAGCTTGCTCACACAGGCAAGTAAGCACATATGCTCAGAATAGTCATTGACAAACAGAAACACATATATTCATGCCCAAGCACAAACAAAATTAGAAAAAACCTGAATCTCTTTCTAGGTACATGCACATTAGCGCTGGAGTTTGCAAGATCTGCAAGGTTTTGTCGAGGTTCTCCAGTTTCCTCCCACTGTCCAAAGACTTGATATGATACTCTTAAAAATAAAAACTCCTGTAGGTGTGAATGTGTGTGTATGTTTATGTGTTGGCCTCGTGTCCTGGGTCTATCCTGCCTAAGCCCTGTAGTCAGCTGGGATTGCCTCCATCTTCCCTGTGACCTGGAAACAGAAGAAGTGGTTTAGAAACTGAATGGATGGATGAAATAATGTTGGTTTGTACAACAACTGAAAATCTTTTTGTGTTTTTCTTAGTTAAATAAAGATTCATGCAAATTAACATTCAGCGTTACTACTGGGAAAAAGTCCCAACTTGTCTAGAAAGGGTTTTTGTAATTTCATCTACAAATCAACCACTAATCTTTGAGATTCATGTGCTTTGCCAGTCATAGATCTGCCATGTTGGATCAGTTTCTTCAATACATTAACAAGTATAAAGGTTTGCCTTTTAGGTTGGCTTAATCTTTTTTTTTTACTTATGTAAAAGTCACAAATTTTTAATCACAACTCTGGGAAAAACAAAATATTATAAAAATGTACATTATTGGATAATTTTTTGATAAACTGAAGAATAATATTTTTATTTATAATAAAAATCTAACTACAGAGTGAATAGTTACTTGAGTTACTTGATTAGTATACTATGTTAAAGATTTACATAAAACAGTGGACCTACAGTAACTAATTTTTACAGCGATTAGTGTGTAAATGTCTGTCTATGTGGTGCCCTGCGATGGATTGGGCTGTCCTGGGTGTACCCCGCCTTAGGCCCGTAGTCTGCTAGGACTAGCTCCAGCTGCCCCGCCACCCAGAAACGGAAGAAGCAGTTTAGAAAATGCATGGATGGATAGTGGGAGAATTTGTTGGGCATTTGTTGAGAGGAGAGTGACACAAGAGACCTCACTCAGCTTTTTACTTTCATATTAATTATGCAGACTAGGCTGGAGTAATACAATAACTACTAGTATATTTAACCCAAAGTTAAACTTTAGCATGTATATTTATAACTAATATCATAATTTAATATAATGAATAATATATCAAACTATTTTTGTTTTTTTTATGTTTAAAGTTACATACATACACACATATGCATTTAAACCAGTCAAACATGAAAACACATATCAAAATGATAGTCAGTATTTTTTTTAAAGTGGCCTACTGTGAAAGCATAGCATTGCCATACACAAATAACAGTTATCAGAATGTTTCCACACAAGCAATTGTTTCCCTGTACTGTGGCGACTGCTTTGTGTTATACTGAAAGTGCACTGTGTCATTACATTCCTCAGATTCATTACACTGGCAGACCTGTCCACAAGGCATTTTGGTGTAAAATGTGGCAGGTGTAAGAGGGTTTTTCCTTGCCCTAAAATATCGGCCTCAGCCCTCAGAGCCGACAGATGGAGGTGGGATGCAAAGATCAATAAGGCCTTATCAGGCCAAGCAGTGAGACGAACAGAATGGTATTTGCTCGCCAGTCCCAGCTTAGTCTTGTGCTGTTTACCTGCCTGCTATAGCAGCGGAGCATCTCTCTCTCTCTCTCTCTCTCTCTCTCTCTCTCTCTCTCTCTCTCTCTCTCTCTCTCTCTCTCTCTCTCTC
>JBBPDA010068813.1:0-12844 GCA_037974385.1 Arnoldichthys spilopterus | reverse complement strand
TGATTAAAGTTATTTTTGTGACCATTTTGAGTTTTTCTTTCATTGACTGAAGGGTACCAACAATTTTGTTCATGTGTATATTTTGGAAACAAAAGGGTGCAGAAATTCATGAAAAGTAGATTTAGATGTCACATACACAGATATACAAGTACAACATGCAGCGAATTACGATATGTAATACATTAAATTTGCTTCAAATATTAAAAGAATGTTTCATCTTTGACTTTATGCCTTTTGGAGATGTATGTTCCTAACTATTCACATGAAGTACATTTTTGATCAGGGTTACCCATACTTTTACACGCCATTTTATATGCAATGGCATCCTGTGGTGGAATATGTAAATGTACACTTGTAAATGTATGTTCACATGTCTAAAGGTCATATACAGTACAGTGGTGCCTGATAGTTTGTGAACATCTTAGAACCTATATTTCTCCATCAATATGTCCTAAGCCATGTCAGAGTCCTAAAAGTAAAGTGAACAAGGTTAAATAAATGAAAGAAATATTACTAGCTAGCAGTTAATTTGAATGTAAAATTAGACTCAGTGGTGGGAGTATAATGGTTTGGGTCACATGTGCTGCAGCTGGGACAGGATGACTTGGCATTATTGATGGAACAATGATTTTTAAATTATACATTATACAAAATCCAAAGGAAAAATGTCTGTATGTGAGAAAATGTGGGAAATCTGTATGTGAACTGAATCTCAAGAGAAAATGGGTCATGCAGTAAGACAACTCTAAGCACAAGTCTTTCTACCAAAGAATGGGTAAAGAAGAATACACTGCTTGATTTGGAACAGCCAAGTTCAAGTCCTGTCCCAATAGAAATGTTGTGGAAGGACCTGAAGCAAGCAGTTTATGTGAGGAAACCCAACGACATCCCAAAGTTGAAGCTCTTCTATACAGAGGAATGGGTTAAATATCGTCCAAAAAATAGTGAAAGACTGATCAGTCCAGAATGCTAAGTTGCAATTATTGCTGCACAAAAAAGGGGCACAGATACTGAAAGGAAAGGTTTACTTACTTTAGTCACTCACATACATATATCATACTGGACCTAAAATCATTTAATAAATAAATGACAAAATGAAAGTGTAATGTTGTTTAATTGGGGTTTTTATTATCATTTAAATTGGGTTCTGTTAATCTTATTTTAGGACTGATGATGTTTTAGGTTGTGCTTCTGCAGAAATATGTATTTGCAAATGTTTAAACACCATTGTATTTATATAAGTGTGATTTAACATGTTATTGTGTATGTATTTAAATAAAAGGGTGAAGTGTGTCCTAATGGGAAATACAATGGCAAGCATCCTGATTTTCTCTCACATTCAACCTTCCAACTGTGCTGAGCCAGCATTGCAGTGCCCCAGGAGAGATAGAGTGAGAGAGGGTGGGAGAGAGAGAGAGAGATTAAAACACAGACTAAGGCAAATTTGCACAAAAAAACAAACAAATAGGAAGCTAAGAATAACAAATGGAAAGGAAGAAAGGGCATGGGAGGACTCCATGCAAGACCTAGTTATACAAAAGCGCTGAAGCCACCATGGGCTCTTTCACTAATAAAGCATTCACCTCTCTCCTTTTACATAAAAACACCCAAGTCCTGTCCTAAAACTACACTCCCCTGTGACCCTGTACAAAATCTGTGGCCTCCCAAGGCTGATTTCCTTTAGATATGCATAATCAACACTTGCTCACCCAGACTTCAGCTGAGATCCTGTGCTTGTTGAAATGATCGCAGCTCATCAGCCGGTAATCGTTGATTTGGAATAAGGCATTTACTTATTAGACACAGAATGTAAATGGCAAATGATTACAAGTGGTGGTTACAATGGTTACATTTTACCCCTGTGAACCTTTTTCATGTAGATTTTAAGTGTTAAGTAACAATATACATTTGCATATTTGCTGTCTTGCATTATATACAAGCTTTAAAATACTTTATTAGATTTCATCTTCTAATCCTCAGTTAGATATCATGGTATCAGCTGTACAATCCACTGTTATACAGTGTATGATCTCTATAATCCTTTATAAGATTTCAGCTTTATAATCATCTGCTACATTTCAACAAAGTAATCTTCTATTAAATATTGGCTTTGCTGTTCTCAGAAATCAACTTTTCAAGCCTCTGTTAAATCAATAGGTATCAGCTTTAAAATCCTTCTTTAGACATTAGCTTTACAGTCCTTCATTAGATATCATCTTCACAAAGCATCTTCAGATATCACCTTTACAAACCCTTTATTAGACATCAGCTTTACAACCCTTTATTAGATAGTTGGTTTGCAATATTTGATTAGATATCAATTTTAGAATCCTTAATTCGAATGAGCTTTACAGTCTTTCACTAGACATCAGCCTTACAAACCTTCATTAGACATCAACTTTGCAATCTTTCATTAGAGATTAACTTTACATTCCTTCATTAGATATTGGCTTTACAATCTTCTACTAGATGAAGGCTTTAGAATTTTTCATCAGACTATTAGACTTCGGCTTTACAAACCTTTATTAAACATCAACTTGACAATCTTTTATTAGACATTAGCTTTACAGTTCTTCTTTAAACATCAGCTTTACAGTTCTTCATTAAACATCAGCTTTACAAACCTTCATTTGACATCTGCTTTCCAATCTTTCATTAGAGATCTGAGTTACAATCCTACATTACACATCAGCTTTATAATCTTTTATTATGAGTTAGCATTGTAGTCATTATTAAGATCTCAGCTGCATAAAACTTTATTACTCACTGTTAGGTGTCAGCTTTACTATTCACTATTGCATAACTGCTTTACTATCCTCTGTTCCTGCACTAAGGTTTTGTGGGTTTTTCTTAGTAAATCAAATTCTTTTACATTTTCCCCACTTATTTTCGACAGTTGTGGTATAAAAGTAATCCAGGTTGTTAACTGAAACCGTCCTGAGAATTCATTTTCTTTTGGAAACGATTTCCATACTTCATCATTATAATAATGGGAGACACTAATTTAGTTAACCGATCTCAGCAGACCATGAAAAACAGAGACAGGGCCAAAATCATTTTCCCCAAACCAACACTATGAGCTTAATCATTCTGAAAGAAATATTGCAGGCAGGGGAAAAGATTCATTTTTATTTTGTCACCCACTGTATACCATTAGCACGTTAACACATTCACATGCACACATGGACTGAATGTTTGAATGAGAAAGATAGTATTGTGTTAGAGGATATGCAGAGAGAATGAGGGCTCTTGGCTTTTGGATGTTATTTGAACCCACAAAGCTCTTATCTTTGACTGACTGAAACAGTCACCTTCTAAACTCTGGCCTGAAACATGCTGAATTTTTTAGATCAGCTTTGGCCTCTACCTCACAAGCTTTGACACAATGTAAGACAATATAAGTCATTACTTTTAATCGTTGAGTAATTATTTATCTGATTGCTGGGTTGTTGTAACCTACTTTGACGGATGGAAACAAATGCAACAGGGTGAAGGAATCAAATAAACCAAGATTTAATGGGTCAAGTTCTTTGACTGGGTGAACTGGTGAATAAATATGATCCACACAACATTTTTAAATGGACACAAATCCAACTTTGTCTTGTTTGACAATAAATTTTGCTTTAATAACCTGTAATTGAGTTCTTCTGTTTAACATTGCTCTGAATGTTTGTGGTGGCTGACATCAGTATTTGTCTGGCATTTTTAGACATTACATACATGGTGTACTGTATATGAATGTAGTGTTTAAGGGAATAATGTAAGATCACACTTGATTATTACTACTGTCTACATGTTAAAGATAAGACAAGGTGTTAGAGCGTTGTAGGCTAATTAGTTAATGTATTCTTGCTAATGCTAAAGCTCTGGCTTTAAGGGCTACAAGGACAGCAAACAGGTCATAACAGTCATTTTAGACTTTCTGTGATAAATCCATATTTTTATAATTTGCTTATATTTGATTAACTGTTTTACTGAATTACCAGATAAATAAAAACATTCAAAATGAAAATGTAATGTAAAAAAATATACAACATTAGCTTTTGAGCAAATTCTATGAACATGTCTGGTATTTGTGCATGAGTGATGCTTGAAAGTCTGAGAATTTTTAGATGTTCATATATTTTTATATAAATATGACCTAAAACACCATCTGGTTTCCACACAGATTGTAAAAGTAGATAAAGAGAACCTAGTTAAACAAATGAGACAACATATTTATATGTATTCAATTTAAGGTCAGGACTATGACTCAGTCAAATTTTCTTTCTGCAAACAAAACATGCCCTTTTTAAACAAACAAAAAAAACATCCTATTCATTGAAAAACCTGATTGTATTTTCACCTACAAATCAGCTGGTAGTCCTAGAGGTTAACTTACTTTAGCCACTTTTGGATATGTAATACTGGACTATTTTCCTCAGGTCATATTTATGCAGAAATATGGAAAATACTATATGATTCAGAATCTTTAAAGCATCACTGTCAATACATCCCAATGCTCTAAATATAAAGTATTCTATATAATGATGGCACTTGCTCTTAATTAAGGTTATTAATTGATATTTAGAATTAGAATCAATGTTATAGTAAAATGCAAGATTAAATAATTAGAAATGAACAGTTACCAGTGAGACTCCCACACAGTAGGTTATATTGTAAACACCATCAATAAATTATCAAATGTTCTTTAATTCAAAAGTAGTAGAGATTTGCATAAGTATATCTCTGCATTCTAGCTTGGTGAAGCTTGAACTCTTCATGTCATATGATAAATCTCTTTTAAAGTGGAGCAGAGACAATCTATATGTTTATTCTGTCCTACATCCCAAGATCTTTCTCATCCTTCAAAATAAAATTTCCTGTGATAGATCAACACCCGCAGTGTTAAATTAAAGCATGCAACACAATCAATGGTGGTTTATCCTCTACCTGTGTTCAGTAAAGTAAAGCTGAACACAAAAGACCACAGAAAGAGTAAAATTAACATTATGAGATTAACCCCTTTTGTGCATTCATGAACAAAACAAACTCATTCTACAAATTTGCTACATGGAGCTTAAAGCCACTGTTGATGGGCCATAAGCACAACACCAAATGCACTTATCTCCCTTGTGCATATGCATTTAAAGGAAAGCATGAAATGACTGCTGAAAAAGGGTGGAACTGTTGGACATGTGGCTGATTACCTTTTCCGCTTGACTGAGGTGAGGTTTAGGCAGTCAGTTGAGGGTAGTTTTCTTACTCCTTTTAAATTTACCTGAAGCATTTCAAAGCCATATAATAAGTAGATTTTTTACACAATGATTGCAATTATAGTGGCATACAGACCTCATAAAACATGCTGAAAATTTTTTTTATGAAATAACAGTTTTGAACTTATGTCACCAAATGTACGTGTGATGAGGCACAGCACAAACCATATTACTGTTCAGTCACAGTCATTTGGGTTGTTCAGGGATACATTTCACTACACGTTGTATTTTTATCTAACATCAGTACTTTTTTCTTCAATACAATCAAGTTTTGAGCTAGAGTAGAATTACAGTCCTGCAGAATATCATGGTGGGAAAGAACTTACCATTTATCATCATTTATTCCACTATCTCTAGAGGGTATGCACATCAGAGTAGGCAATGTTACACTCGCTGACTGGCAGAAAGACTAACTTTTGCTGAATGGCAGCATTTGAGCTTAAATGCTGTGGAAACAAACAAAACCCATGTAAAATGGAAAAGAGCTGTTGTGTAAACACATTGTGTATTTCCCTGGGATCAAAGAAACCCAATTCCTGGTCACATGTCAATGTCATAGGCCTAAAAGCCGTGTTACAGCATGTTTGGACACTTAGGGGGCATGTTGTGGTGGTAAAGTGGCATCAATGTATACTTTTTCTTCACTGAACTTTCATTTTCTTTACACAGTCCTGCAAAAAATGTCTTGCTTTTTATTATTTCCTCTGTTTTTGAATATTTGTGAAATGGTTTAAGGTGTTGATACAAAATTAAACATGGGAGAATAAAATGAGGAAACACAATTTTTAAATAATAATTTTAAGTATTCAGAAAAAGTTATTAGCACCTATATCACTCACTGAAAAAAGCAATTACCCCCTTCATGGTTTCATCAATTATGGCAAGACCCTTAGGCCATGAACCAGAAAGCAATCACACCGTCACACTACTACCACCCTGTTTAGCTACTGGTATGATGTTCTTACTGTCTTATGGTGGTTTTAGCTTCACACCAGACATCTACCACTTTTGACTTTGCAGAAGATAATTCATCAAGAAGGAAGTAAGACCATTCATGTTCCTAGTTGTTCACAGTGTTTTTTGCCATGCAGCTGTCACATTGATACTGTTTTTGCCCAGTCTGTTTCTAATGATGAACTCTGGTCTTGTTTGAGGTGTGTGAGGACTGCAGTTTTTAAATGTTTGTCCTGGTTCTTTTGGGACTTCCTGAATAAGTCATCATGCCTCTTGGAGGAATTTTGAAAAACATCTCTCACTGTTTGCTGGAGTTCCTTATTAATGTCTTTGTAACCATTTCTAGACTGATGTATTTCAACTTCTCCTGTCTTCTGGAATTTCTTTTGATCAAAACTTAGTATGCTGCTTGTTGTAACCTTTTAGTCTACTTTACATTGCTGAAAATGTTCTATTTAAGTGATGTTTAGATTTAACCAGATTGAAAGAATCTAACTGATGCCAATTTCAAGAAACGTTACAGTAAAAACAGTAAAAACAAGAATGTGAAATTTGTTAATGCTCTCAAACTTTTATTTAACTGATAGAAAAAAAAATGTCAATGTTTTTACGGATCAACTTATTTGCATTGTGTAAATATAAGCACATATAGAATCTGACAACACCACTTTTAAAAAAGATTGTGGCAGAGGTATGTTTACCATCTACTTTCCTTTTGATAAGACTTTTTAACTGTTTGGAAACTGAAGAGAATAACTGTTGCAGTTCAGCAAATGGAAATTTCAGCTGCTCAACAGTCTGCTCATGAAGCCTGAGACATTGTAAATAGGGAGACAGATCTGGACTGCGGGCAGACCAGTCAAGCACAAACACTGTGTCTATGAAGATATTACTATGCCAATGGGACCTTCACACCCATTCAGTGAGCAGTGATGTCCCACTAAACTATGACAGATTTTGCACCTTTTGTTGATGCCAGTCTGGATGATCCATGACCACAGCACACTTTTCCACAGCACATTGCTTCTCAGTCCTTTTGAGATGAGTTTGCATCCAGAGAACTTTGTCATGTTTCTGTGTAGAACTGTAGTGTGCTTTCCCTTATGAGTAGTAGTTTCAGGTTGATCTCTTATGATCCACCACGCCTACTTAAATCAAAAGGTACAGGTTGTTTGCTGGTACCCCACATTGCAAAGGTCACAGCAGGGGCAAGAGCTTTCTCTTATAAAGCCCCAAAGTTATGGAACAATGTTCCAAATTACGTTCGGGACTCAGACACAGTCTCAATATTTAAGTCCAGACTGAAAACATATATATTTAGTCAAGCCTTCTGTTAGTCCTAGATAATGGGTAGATCTGGAGAGTTCTCAGGCATAAAGTATTCTGGTAAACTGGGATGTTTGGATGCTGTTGCCCCCCCACTCTAACTTGTTTACTCAGGTTTGTTGACAGTTGAGTAGTTGTGCTGCCTTATGCCCCAGGATGCCCTCATGTCTGTGTGTCTTTCTCGGTCTCCCCTTTAGTTATGCTGTCATAGTAAGTCTTGCTGGAGCTCCTTGCTGCACTCCACACCACAATGTACATAATTTTTTACCACTCATAACATTTCAGCCTCAGTAACAATCTCTCTCTCTCTCTCTCTCTCTCTCTCTCTCTCTCTCTCTCTCTCTCTCTCTCTCTCTCTCTCTCTCTCTCTCCCCTTTCTCCTGCTCTGCTCTGCTGAAATATCAGTGATCCTGCCCCATTCTGATAACTGGACCAGCCTGACACACCCTGATACCCTCTTACTGGTTGAAGTTTTTTTTTCACTCCTGCTGAGGAGCCCATATGAACGGCGCCTGAGAACTATATAATAATAATAATAATAATAATAATAATAATAATACCCAGTTTCTGTAAAGTTGCTTTGTGTCAATGTCAGTTGTAAAAAGCACTATATAAATAAACTTGACTATATATTTATTTAATTTATTCTTTTTCTCCTTTTCTTTTCTCTTGTTTGTTATTGCTATCCGGTGTAGTCCAGAGGAGGATGGGTCCCCCCTTTGGTTCCTCCTGTGATTTCTTCCTACATAAGTTTTTTCTTGCCTCTGTTGCCTTTGGCTTGCTCTTTGGGGGCTTGGACCTGGTTTCTGTAAAGCTGCTTTGTGACAATGTCAGTTGTAAAAAGCACTATATAAATAAACTTGATTGATAAGTTAAGTGACAGTGGTTTTCTGAAGTCCTCCCAAACCTGTGATGATATTTATCACAGTAGCATAACAATTTCAAATGCAGTACCCTCTGAGGGCTAAAATGTTTTCCAGCCTCATCCTACAGGGACTGAATTTTCTCCAGATTCTCTGAATCGTCTCTCAATATTATGTACTGTAGATGATGAAAGACCTTAATTTTGTATTGAGAAATATTGTTTTTGAACTGACTGACAATTCTCTCATGAAGTCTTACAGAGACGGAGGAAAGTTGATGATGCTCCTTTTATACAGAGTCATAATTGCCTCAACTGTTTCCATCTCACCTACTTATTGTTTCAGTATGGTGTAACTTAAATATTCCACTTCTATTTTGCTTCGTTTCAACATTTTTAAAGTGTGTTGTATGTGTTAAATTCTAAATTAGTTTATATTTACATACATTTAATTTGATCAGTGAAAATATATATTTTTTTAAATGATCAGTTCAAAAAGTTTGAGAAATCACACATTCTTCATTTTTATTACACTTTATGGAGAATCCCAACTTTTCTGGAAATGGGGATTGTAAAATGATCATTAAAAACTGTATCATTACAAGATTGCAAAATAAATACGATGGCCAAAATATCATCACATGCCCAAATTGAATAGTGTTTACACAATTAAAAATGTAATTATAAAAATGTAAATTAAACCATAAATGATAGATAAATGTTTCAAACAAATGTTTATAAATAGATTTCACCTTTAAACAACTGTTAGTGAGGACATTTCAGATGTACCTTCTGCAGAGCATCACTTACATGAGAAATGTACAGCTTAGAGAAGAAATGTCATTGTCATTTTGTGATAACTTTGTGTATTTCAGTAATATTCATGAACGGTTAAATTAAATCAAATGCTCCATCTTTAGTGGCCCATGACTTTGTGCAATAATGCTGATGCATGTAAGGTTTAATTATCAATTTTGCACTTATTTCCAGTGTCATATATGCGTGTTTAAGCTTGGGGAAACAATATTGTTCTGTTTAATTGCTTGTCACTGTTAATACTGCCACAGAAACAACATCATTGGTCCTTTGTTCTCTCCATCACGTTGTCCCCACGGTCTCTGCTTCTTTTGTCCATTACACCTTAATCAGACAGACAGTGTGCGTTAAATTGGACTATGTGAATGAATCCAGTTATTTATTTGCCAAACCTTTGGGGACATGTGTGATAAATGGTTTTTATAATTGCTTCCTGCTGTTACAATTTTATGCGCACCTTACCGCGCTGCCCTTGAATCCGACAAAAAACCTCAAGTAACTCACCCTTTTTTATTGATAACGCTGCATGTAGAGTAGAGGCCTATGCAGGATATTGATCGGACGACATGGTCTCCTGTGGGCTATCAGTACTTACATTGCTCCTAATTGTCTTATTATGCACTAAATCTAGTCATCTTTCATGTTTCACTGACAGCTCCCTGTAATTCTTGTTCTGAGTCTCAGAGGTCAGTATTACTCCATTCTTTTTTATAAATAGCTAAATACAGTGGTAATCCAAAGTTTGGGCACCCATTTGACATATCATTTGACATGATTTTTGGTGAAGTGAAAATAAGTACACGTCCTCCACAGAAACATGCTACTGCATATTTTAACTGTGGCTTTTGCATATGTCATGTTTTATTTATTTCCCATGTGTTAAATTGTGCAATATAATTTACTGACAAAATGACATAGAAATGACTTTTGCATACAACAGTATTGCCTTACCTATCTGGATTCCCTACCATATGTAGTCTATATATATATATATATATATATATATATATATATATACACACACATTTTATACTAACTCAGTATTTTTTCTCCTGCTCTTAGGACGTCTCCCTCATTTAACTACACATTGGTATTTCTGGTGAGCTCCTATTGGACAATGAAAGTACAATACATTAAAAAATTAAAAATAGAATAGGAAAGGATTACTGAGCAGAGCTGGAAATCTCTCAGGTTAAACGAGGCAGGGATGAAGTGTACTCACATTATATACTATATAATCTGCCTCGCCCAACACATCAACAGCACATGGAACAACACATCAAAAGGAATTGGGAATAGGGAGTGCACAACAGCTGGACAGGAAAAGCAGAGAGAAAAGAAGAGAGGATTTTTTGTTTAATTTACAGAGAACAAAAAATGTTTTCTTGAAACTCTGTTAACATTAATCAAACAATAGAAACTGACCATTCACTCAGCACAAAAAAAATCAACAGGGGTTTATGTCTAAAAGAGGAGGTTTAAATGACTAAAGCTAAATGAGTTACACTAAAATGTTGGATACTGTGAAGGACTCGTATGGCTGTATTTTTACAATCTAATGCAAAGTGTAAAGAGCAGCACTGTTCTTTGAGTGCCAATAGTGTACTCTGACTGCATACCTGTGTCTGTAATGAGTGTTGTACAGCCACATGTTACTAGAATGCACCACTTAAATATGATTTAATAATGTGCTACTCATATTGATGGTGCTTTTGTCAGTCAAAAGTGCAATGTCATTTCACTGCCTTAAAATAGCAACATGCCTAAAATGTGCCCAGACACACCTAATTTAAAAAGCACCACTCATAGGAGTGGGAATCCAACAAAATCAGTTGTTATTTTGAAAACCTGTGCGCATGACATGAAACTAGCAAAAACACTTTGCATCATACTGTCCCCTAGTGCAAAAGGGAACCCTGACTCTTTGGGGTCTGTGTCATGATTCGTCCCTCTAAGGTGAATCAGCTGGACTCTTGGACTATTCTGCATGGGATTGGCTCTCTCCAGGTCCAGCTCCACCCTGTCTCTGCCCTCCCAAAACCACACACACACCTGCAACTAGACTGCAGCTAGTTTTGGGCTCATTAACTCTGATGTATATACTCACTGGGTTTAGTTTTGCTTTTGCTATATGTCTGTGTATTCCTAAGGCTGTTTTTGCTTGTTTCTTGTGTCTTTGGCCCTTGCTTTATCTTTCTGGCTTTTGATCATGGATTCTTTCTTTGAGCTGCTGCCTGCCTGTGTTTTGACCCCTGAGTGTTGGATTGCCCTAAACAAACCTACTCAGCACAGACAGCTTGCCATGATCCTCAGAGAAATGTTTGTCTCTCTAAGCAGCCTCCTCACTGTGCGTGGGCATAAAATAAACATGCATCCTCTACCAACCAGGTTCATGACCACTCCAGTAGTTTCAAACTTTATAATTACTGTATATATGTATGTTTTTAGGCATGTGGGTATTTTGTATTGTGGCTGTTTTATGAAGGTTAACACATTTTTGTTTCTTTAGTGTTTCCTCTAATCTTACCCATAAATGAATAATGTTTGGCCTCTGTCATCAAGTACTTATAACCCAGTGAAACAAGAAGTGAATGATCATTTCTGAGCACTCAGGAATCTTCAAAAAAATGTTTAAATATAAATGGGAATATGCTTTAGTACATGTTGTTCATAGAAATTTGTACTGGTGCCAGTAACTGACAAATGTACTTCAATTATGATATATTTTTAGATTGAGACTGAGCTAATTTAAAATTAAAATATCTTTTATCCATCTTTGCCAAGTAAAGGGTAGCAGCAAATGTTTAGCTAACTGTGTTTATGTGTGCGTGTGTGTTTGTGTGTATGTGTATATACACACAACACATTCTCATACCCGATGCAACAAATACCAACACTTGGACAGTGACCCTGTATATCCGGTTTGTGACACCAAAGGCAGGCACTTTGCTTTTAATGCTTTACATTTTAGGTAACTACTGTTCTAGTAGCTTCTTCTGTAGTTCTCTGGAATAATCTAATAGAACCAGCCTTCACACACACACACACACACACACACACACACACACACACACACACACACACACACAGTTAAACGTAATTAGCATGTATGGATAGGGTTGGAACTTGCCCCAGGCGCTTTAAAACTGAAGGAAGATAGACAAGGTGCATACAAGACTGCAACATCAGGGTTTTTGCATGACCTAGTTTCCCTTTTATCACTTCCTTTGTTCTCATGCCAAGCTGTCACATGAAGACAGAAGGTGGTGTTTACAGGGCAGAAGCCTTTGCCAGATCTAATGAGTAAAACATGTTTTCACATGTGTTTGCAAAAATGCTGCTGCATCCCACCAACCACTCAACGTGAAGAGTTACTGAGGACAATTTTCAGAAGTCCTAATCTTAGTGTTAGACTAATACATCAGTTCATAATATTGTATTAATCTGAAGCTAGTCCTGCTTGTGGTGGTGGTGGTGGGGGGTTCTTCTGAGGACACCTGAGCTCAGCTATGGCTATTTTGGGCTAATATATGTACTATAGGTTGGAACATAGTCTTTTATTAATTTAGTGTAAACCATCTAAACCATTCAAGTGATATATGGAGGAGGTGATAGTAATTTAAATGATATA
>JBBPDA010068802.1:0-12845 GCA_037974385.1 Arnoldichthys spilopterus | reverse complement strand
GCCAAGTGCTACAATAACTACAGACAGCAACTACTACAATAAATACATACGCCAAGTGCTACAATAACTACAGACAGTAACTACTGCAATAAACACATACGCCAAGTGCTACAATAACTACAGATAGCAACTACTACAATAGCTACATACGCCAAGTGCTACAATAACTACCGACAGCAACTACTACAATAAATACATTCGCCAAGTGCTACATAAACTACCAACAGCAACTACTGCAATAAATACATTCGCCAAGTGCTACAATAACTACCGACAGCAACTACTGCAATTAATACATATGCCAAGTGCTATAGTAAAACTAGGTGGAACATTACTATCTGGGGACACTCAGTCAGTTATTAGGTACCAATAGTTTGTATGTGACCGATAGGGTTATGTGCTGAGGTGAGTGCTTTTATCCAGAGCAACATACACAGGGATTTTCTAACCTACAAAAAAAAATCTCACCAATAAACCTAGATGTATTAAGACTATTCACTGTAAAGCACTTTGGGTTAAATTTCTTGTATGAAACATCCTTTAAGGTGCAGAAATCTTCTCAGTTTTATCCTGTAAACTAAGGCTTGTCTCTTTTGCAGTGCTGTGGAACTGAAGTGTATGAACTGTCCGAAAAAGGAGCTATGTGTTGTAAAGGGCAGCTGTATCGCAACCAGCCAGCTGATAACATGTGCTCTGGGAATGTACCATACTCTCCACATAACTACACCGTCTGCCAGGAAACAGTGCACCTACCAGGAAGTCAGCAGTGTTGTGGAACAAATAGATTTGACCCCCATGAAGAGATCTGCTGCAATGGCCACAGGTAAAACCATGTTCAAACAATCTGCTATTTTTTCCTAGAAAGTGCACTTTGATTTAGAGAGTGGGAGGGGCACACTGGGAATTTAGACGAGTTAGAAAGACCTTCACCGAAAAGAAATGGGAAACCAATGGCAACGGAAAATTAGGTAGACCTCAACCGTCCACACTGATGCAAGATGTAAACACTGTGCAATGGTGGCTAGCATACGCTAGTAGTGTAGCTCGATGCTAACAACTAGCCAGGCCTGAGGGCTGCTAGTAAGGGAAGGCACCTGGGCTTAAGAGAAAGGTAAATGGAACTCTAGAAGCAGACGCAGGGCCACACCTGGCCGTGGAAGCCTGTCCAAACCAGATTTGGAGCTCCATGGGTATGCCAGCCCCTTAAGGAGTCTTCCTCCCACTAGCCATGGCAATCCAGGCATACAGTCAGTGTTCCTGCTGCTAATGTAGAGAACCCTAACTCCAGTAGTAAGTGCCAGCTATTTACCAGCCTCCCCTACCTGTGCTGCTGCCACAGACAACAAACTGACTCGAGTTAAGGTTGAAGGAAAAGAGAGGGACAGGCAAGCCCAAGAGCCTTTTACTAATTTTTATCAGTGGGGATCTGGTGTTTACTAAGCACCATGCCTGCCACACCTGCCACCAAGTACAAGGACTCAACGTTGCCTTGTGTAAAAACGATGCATAAAAGGGCTTCAGCCCAAGTGGCACACAAAGCACAGATTACCATTAGAATGGTGAAGCGTTAGCAACACCCCCTGCAAGTCCGACCAGGCTCTAACCCCTACACTCTTTCATTCCCGTCTAAAGCCTGACTCTAAAACCACATGCATACTGCCTATGCTAGAGTTACAATTGTCCCTCTATATTCATTACAGACATAAAAGGTCAGCAAAGGACATGGCCTGCTGCAACTCTTACGCCTACAGTCCAAGCTCTGACACACACAAGTGCTGCACTGGCCACCTCCATGACCTGACACTCCTGGAGGACAAAGGAGAGGCTGGATGCTGTGGCCCTCTGTTGCTGACCAATAAGACAAGTCAGCAATGCTGCCACTCAGCAGAGAAAACTCTGGTATATGAGAGCAAGCCTGGACACTCCTGTTGTGGCCACTGGTACTTCAATCAGTCCCTGTGGAGCTGCTGTGCCGGACAACTCCTCCCCACACCAACCAACGGCACACACACAAGGGCAGAAGGTATGAAGTAACATGTGAATCCGAAGACTCACCTTCTCTTGCACACAAACATAGACAGCCTAAGTTTACTGAATTCTACTATTATTCATGTAGGAAACCCCACTCTTAACCCTTCAGCGTGTGGCCACATTCCAGTGTTCATGATTTTGTATTTTCACTGTTTTACATTTTAAAGTCAATGAGCGAATAAACCGCATACAAGTGTGACAGCCAAGGCAGTGCAGTTCAGTTGAGAGTATAACACACATATCAAATTCACACATACTTGACATGCCTAATAACAAAGCTGGCAAGTAAATATTAATTTATAAAAAAAAAAACACACTTTCACAGCAGCCAACAGTGTTCAACAGGTGCCAAAACTTTCTTCAGTTGTTTTAATTGTTTGTCTTTGCACTGTCTTTGCACTGTCCTGCAATGTTTGCACATCTTTGCACCCAATGCACTTTATGTTGTTAGTTGTGTAGTGTTTGTGGTCCTGTGTTTCATGTAGCAAAATGGTCCTGGAGGAACGTTGTTTCATTTCACCATGTACTGTGTGAACTGTATATGGTTGAAATGACAATAAATACGTACTTAAATTGTCTTGACTTAAGTAGATTTCTGATAAATTTGGGATGCAAATCTAATATCAGCACTAGTGACATAAACACTTTAGAGGATTAGATGCTCCCTCTATATATTGTCACTGGCCTTAAACTAATTTTTCTGAATATGCTGTTGTAAAACAGTGGCTCTAGGGAGCTGCAGTCACATAGTTAATTTTAGAATGTCAGTGCAGAATGTGGTGCACAAGCAAAAAATCTAATGCAGCAATGGGTTTAATTGTTAAAACACCTGCCATGCTGAAGGGTTAAAAATTAAAGAGGCCAAAAAGGTCCTGGATTTCACTCCCGGCTTTGGTGGCCATGGTCCTTTCTGTGTGGAGCTTGTGGGCATGGACTGTCCAGGGTGTTTCTCCACCTGTGGCCCTATATGCACTGGAATAAGCTCCAGCACTCCCCTGTGAAACAGTGGTGCAACAGTAAGGGAGCTGCCCATGTGAACTGAAGGTTGCTGGTTAAAATCCTGTACCATTATAAGTACCACTGTTTTACTCATGAGCAAGGTACAAGGAACAAGCCCTGCTCCCTGGCTCGGCCCAAAGCCAGCTGCCTACTGCTCCTACATGGATGGGTTAAATGCAGAGGTCACATTTTGTTGTGGTGCACTGTGTGTTGTACTGTGGTGTGTTCACAATGACAAATAATCACTCACTTACTAGTGTATTAGCTTTATCCTCTTTGCTTTTACCATTCTGCATTTTTGTGTAGAAAGCATTATGGTCATTTTTTTAAAGAATAAAGTATTTCTATCACTCCACCTAGAGTTCACGCTTCGACCTTTGATGGACCACAACTTTTCTGCAGTTTTCAGGGTGCCAGGTAACAACAGTTGGAAAAATACAAGTACACATAATAATCTATGTGAATTACTGTAAATGCATAAATAATAAGAGACTTGTATGCATGGTTCGCTCACATGTTCTGAATCATTTCCAAATGGTGTTTGTGTTTTCAGTGATTCTGGGAACAGTGAAGAGTGCAGCAGTGAAGGGGAATCAGCGTTTTATCGTCTTAGTGAACTCTATCCAGATCCAGAATACATGCAATGTTACACTCCAGGAAAACCCCTTTCTAGTCGGTCCACTGGAACACTGCAGCATTCCAATTCTGGAGCAAGACAGAACCTATCTGTGGAGAAAAACCAGTGGGCAATACATTCCAATCTCAGATGTTACTGACTTGACAGCTTCCTTTTATGACATCATTCAGTTATGTCAACGCAATTTATAGATAGGAAAAAGCATGGGGATCCTTTCTGAGTATTCTAAAGGAGGGTTGGATTGATGTCAGGCTGCCGTTTCATCTTGAATTCATTTTGACATTTAGGAGCATCCATATTTATTTATTTTTTTGCTCTTCTGTCCACTTTGTGTTTTATGTCCCCTTTTACATTACAATAAACATTATATACTGTATATATATATATATATATATATATATATATATATATTAAAAATTCTCAAAAATTAAACACACACCCAGATAAAAGTATTGCTACTTAAATGAAAAAAAATTAAAACTTAAATGACTTAAGAAAAAACATAATAGTACATTTTTTCCAAATACAGCAGAAGTTGAAAGGAATAAAAAAGTAAGTAAATAAATAAATAAAAAATGACATACCGATTAAGCTGCAGAGGCAGGTATATTAAGACGTGCTCACAAAACAAGAATTTGTGATTTGATAGTTATTTTAAATCATCTTTCGTTTTATTTAACTAATCATACTTGCGGTTTGGTGCATTCTTACTAAATAAGACTTCAGCTACTCTTCAGTCTGTGGTCACCACGATCTGGTTCATGAATCATAGATTTTCAATAGGAAACAGATGCTGGGAGCCCAGGCAAACACATTCTGTGTCTACAAAGCCAGGCTGTTGTACTTTGGGCCTGATACTGTGCTTTTGCCAAAATACTCTGGGTGGTTCAGCACAACACCATGGATCACCTGCAAAAGCTCATATCTCTCCCAAAAACAGTTTACCCATGTGTCAAAATTAAATTTCTTTCTCATATAGTCAGTGAAAAATGCATCGTTCCTTTTGGCATTGTGTAAGCACTGTAAGTCAAAATGCCTAGATGTTTTGTCACTTTGGCAGAGGTCTAGCTAACAGAATACAATTATGTATATGTAAGAGGAGCTTTGGCTCCCTCTTGTTGCCGTGAGCGGTCTGCATCTCCAGAATACTAATCGGCTCGGCCACGCCCCCCCGGGTGGTACTCGTTTGGGGGACATCAGGACAGGCATTCAAAAGACAGTGAGACCCACACCAGGTTGTGAGGTCTTGTATGTTTTGTACTGTGATTCTGAGCGATTTGGATGTCTGTTGGTGTTTTTCTGGTATTTGACTATTTTTGGTATTTTCGGATTTCTCTTTTGTTTTGCCCTTGATACATCTGTTTGCTGGTATTCTGAACTTTGTCTGTTTTTTGACCGTGATTTTGGATTTGCCTTTGTTTGCTCTGGTTGCCGATCGCATGACTCTTTTTGTCCGGACCTCGACTACGATTCTGTCTTTGCCTTGGATGCTACTGTTTATTGTGTTTTTTGACCTCATTTCTGAAGACCTGAACTTTGTCAATAAAACCTTAAACTTTACCAGCACTTGTGTCCAGAAATCCTTAGAGGATCCTTGGAGCCTTACAGTATAAAATGGAAAAAAAAAGGATTTACAGTAAGAGCAGCCTCCAAACATCACACACACTGCACCCATACTGCCAAGCAAATTGTAGCCATTTTTATTCACACACATAAAGTAACTTCCATACATTAGAGTACATAAAAAGAAAATGTATACAGTATTCTATGTACGAAATATAAATGAAAAACTATATCTAGCCTACAGTGTTGTAAATAAAGTTTCACAACTACAGTAACACTTTCACTGGTCGCTGTTGTCACCCTCCCTCTCCTGGCCACCATCCTCATCCTCCTGGCCATCCACACGCTGATCTCTGTTTGGCCATAGATTTTCGTCCACATAGCAGTGGATATTTTCCCTTGTGATGCAGCGAGAGAGGAAATGGCGTAAATGTCTTAACCATCCCCTACATCCCCTGTAATGTCCTCGCACACAGCGTCCAGTGCATGGAGCAGGGACCTCTGGTCTTGAGCCTGATGTGCACTCTCCACCTCCAAACGGAAAAAAAAAACTCAACTGGATTAAGGAGAGTATGGTGGTAGTAGCTCCATGAGCATTCTTGGATGGGTAGTGAACCAGGCCCTGATGAGTGGGCCACGGTGGAAATTCACATTGTCCCACACGATAACAGTGTGGTGGGTGAGGCCCTTCGAGGCTTTTCTGATTTTCTGGGACCAGATCAATATAAAGACGGCCAAAGAAAATTAGAAGTTTTTGAGTGTTGTATGGGCCTAAACTGGGGATGTGTGTGGCCACACCATTCTCAGATATGGCAGCACACATTGTTATGTAAATTGCCCCTTACTGGCCTGGGACAGCCACTGTGGCGCGCTGGCCAATGATGTAATGGCCATGTCTGCGGCCTTGGCTAGGTTGAAACCAGCCTCATCGACAAACACAAGGATTTGAGGTGTTTCATTCCCTTCTAATGCCATTATTCTCTACAATAGAGTAAAAAATCTAATCAGTCATATAGAGGAGTCATACACAAGGATATATTACATAGGATTGTTCTATGTTCTCCTCCACAAGTTCAATATCGCCTACTACTGGCCACTACTCCAGTGGTTCCAAACCTGGGGTACAGGTCTCTGCAGAGGTACTGAAAGAGAATACTGAAAATCAAAAAAAAAATGGGAACCACTGCTTACTGTAATGTTACAATGATAGACAACCAGTAACTGATTTACATGCATTTACTGGTACTGCAGCTCTTTCACTCTGTCAGAGTTCCTCTCAAATGGTACCCTGTAAATCTGCTTCATGGTCATCTGATGCTTCTTCAATACCCGGTCTATTGTGGAGATGCTGATAGAATTGACATTTTGGAATATGGCATGGTCTTAAAGGATTGCATCATGGATCTGTCTCAATGTGACAGCATTATTTGCAATCACCATGTTACAGATCTCTTGTTCTTGTTGTTCATTGTCAAGTTTTCCTCTGGCACCCATGTGAGGTTGTCGTCCAGTCTTAGACATAGACGTCAAAGGACAACACTGTTTGACAATTTGTAATGTATGCCTTATGTATTTGTTATAGAATGAGTTACCAATGTAATTGTATTGCTGTTTTACTTACAATTGTAATGCATCACTGCCCAGTGACTGGAATACTATTCTAAACTGTATCAATAATTCCAATTTATTTTCTTTGCCATTTTTATAGTATCATACTGTAACATCACATTGAGGTAAGATATTACAGTACTGTAGGGCTACACACACACATGAAATGAATAGTTTATACATGTCTTGCTTTAAAGTATGCACAGTACTGTATACTATAATGTCTCCTATAAAATAATTCCATTATTGATTGAGTACATACCTGTTTTCCCTGCGAAAGGTTTGGATGATGGAGGAGACTATAGAGTGAGGCACATTAGGCTGCACCACGCATCCTCACTTCTCCTCCCTCCTCCTCCCTCTTGTCCAAGTCGTGCAAGAGGTAAGACCAATTCATTTTTTATTTTCATTGGCTCCTTGCCGCTTGGCCGCTCCTCAGGGAGACACGTTAGCGGGCCGGGGGGAGTAGCAAACCAGAGTTTGAATCCCTCCACACAGGTTATCTGACATTTCCATCAGAACCATCTCCTGCCTAGATGGAAAGCCTTAATCTTCACCAACTTCACTGGGTTGTGCTGTACTAAGGGAATGAGACTGAATGTTATTTCCTCTGGCTCAATCATAACTGGTGGTGCACAACTGGCTGAGTTGTGCTTGATTGACTTTTTCTATAGCTGCAAAAAAATTCCTATCAATATTTACATTGATGGTGCCTATTGTCAATGGGTTAGTTCATGATTTTTCTCTTGAATGGAAGAAAAGTGGATATTTGATCACTGGAGGTGCTCGTATAGCACAGCAGAAGTTCATTTTTCAAATTGTGGAAAAATGTCCCAAATGCCTAAATATTTTATATATTATATATTAAAATAGTTTAATGATTTTTATCATCAGCTCGGACACCTAGGTCCACACTAAATAGCACAGCTGATTAAAAACACATGGTGGTGGGCAACTCTTTATTCAGACTGTAAACACAAAATTTTCAGGTGTATCACCTGTTTGAAAATTACATCTGATCTCATCTTAATGTCATGCCTCACATTTTAATTGCCGATTAAGTTTTTATTAAACGTGAAATGTGTTTTTGGGCCTCTGGAACATAAATATGAAGGCCCTTATCAAGTCCTGCTCATCACTCATAACATCAACTAACACAGCTCAAACTTTTTGTAACGTATCTGCATGGTGGCAAACACGGGAGTTGTTACAGAGCCCAACCGCAGGGTGGCAGTAAGTGGACACACCTCACTTGTTGCGTCAGCGAAGAAGGGAGGCGCGCTTTGCGAGACTAGACAAGTTGATTGGCCCTGGCTGAATACAGGTGGGAAATTGCGTCGGCGGAAAACGGGTGGGTTTACACCGGTCCTCCGCCAACGCAAAACGTAAACAAGCCTTGTTGGAGGCTACACGTGTAGCGGTTAGCCTAGCCCGTGAGATGGTAACACGGGCTAAGCTAAGGGACAGCCTGTGGGTCATGCCCATAAGGAAAAAGGTTACTGGGTTTAAAGGACGGAAAGGAACCCCTGAAAGCAGGTGGACTCGAGTTGAGGAAATAAGAGTTTCCCCAGCAGACGGCCACTTGAGCCTTGCTCAGACCTCTCTGCTAGGGTAAACAGGAAATGGGGGGGAGGAAAGGGAGACCCTGAGTTAAAACCCAGAACCTTTACCAAATTACCGGCGCAAGTCCGGTGTGGCTAAGACAAGCAGCCACACCAGCCAACAGGACTTTAGCTAAGGACCGCGCGCCACCCAGCCCGGCAACCAGCGTTAAAAGCCTTTGGCCCAGGTGAAACACATAAGCATGATTGCCGTAACCATGGTGACGCGCCCCAGGACAACCCAACAGAGTGCGGCTGCGAAAGCAGGGCACTCAACCGCCCCCTGCCGGCCCGTCCGGGCGCCAACCCTTACACTTTTTCCTGTTTCTAATACTAACAGTATTGTACAGTTTGTTAAATACTAGAGAAACACCATCGGCCGGAAACAATTTCCTTTTGTGTGCAAACATACTTGGCCAAATAAACTGATTCTGATTCTGATTCTAACCCTTTCTGTCTCTAAAGATTAAGATTCCTCCACAGGTTTAGGTTATGGACCTCCTGCACAATGGAGTAACTGGTTTCCTACACACACACATATATATATATATATATATATATTACATTTTATATTATATTTATTCTGACTTTTGACTAATTATATTTTTTTTGAGATTTTTCTGTGTCCTTCTCTGACAGGTGCTGATTTAGGAGCAGCCCTGCTCTCCCCAGCGCCTAAAGGGGGGCATTCTGTTTCCTGATCCCTGGCGTGGACGATCTGTGATGTGGACCATCCCTGAAGTGGACCTGTCCCAAGGATGGATCTCTCCTTCTAGACGGACGGCGACACTCTCCCTGGACCCACACCTTTGGCGTCATCGTTCTCCCAATTGAAGTTTTTGTCCTACATAATTTACGTTACAAATTGCTTCTCATATTTTAGTACTTAAGTCTATGTTTGTCTAATCCTTGTTCTTTTTTCCTCTTTCTATATTCTTCTGTTCTACCTCATCTCCTGTCCTTCTGAATCTGTAGAGTGACAGTCCAGCTTTGCTTGGAGTGGTTCACTGGCAGAGCTCTAAGGAAGAAGCCTTTGTTTTATTCACCCTTGGAGTGAAGACACATTAATAGCAGATCACTCAGTAATAAACTATTAATGTCCCACTACCAGTGAGCGTAGCTTGCTCCAGCATCCAGTGACCTCTCTCCATCCAGAGAACTTCATTAATCTCACTTCTACAAGCCATTACTGTATTTTGTACTACTGTTTTATGGTTTCATTGTTGTTTATTATTGTGTTTGCACCTATTTACCAGTTCTCTAGTTGAGATGTCATCCTGGGGTAATATGCACCTGACCACATTTATTTTAATTTTGACCATTTCTCTGGTCTCGCATCAAAATTATTATTTATTATTATTTATTTAGCATATAGTTATGCTGAGATAACCAACCGCACTGATCCATCCAGTGTCAGCCAGAGAAGGATGGGTTCCCCTATTAACTCTTGGTTCCTCCCAAGGTTTCTTCCTGTAGCTCAGGGAGTTTTTCCCTTGCCTCCATTGCCTTGGCTTACTAATTAGGGGCTCAAACTGGATTTGGTAAAGCAGCTTTGTGACAACATCAGTTCTAAAAAAGCACTATATAAATAAATCTGAATTTAATTGTTGGATCTGTTAATATAGTGCTGTCGCTTTACAGGGAGAAGGTCCTGGGTTCGATCCTCGGGTCGGCCACGGGTGCCTTTCTGTGTGGAGTTTGCAAGCTCTCCTCATGTTTGTGTGGATTTCCTTTGGGTTCTCCGGTTTCCTCCCACAGTCCAAAGGCTGCAGTAGGTTGATTGGATGCTCTAAATTGCCCGTAGGTGTGAATGTGTGTATAAATGGTTGTCTATGTGTTGCCCTGTGATGGGTTGGCCTCCTGTCCTAGGTGTACCCTGCCATAGGCCCACAGTCAGCTGGGACTGGCTTCCGCTTCCCCGCAACCCTGAAACGGGAGAATCCGTTTAGAAAATGGATGGATGGATCTGTTAACATTCCCACTCTAGTACTTATTGGGCTTTACAGGTGTTCAAGGCTCCTACGTTATTTCATAAACTTTGATTAATCATGGCCACTATTGGGCGGGGGGACTGGTGAATTCGGCCCAGGGCTCAAGGTCCCTTAAACTTCTGGACCCTTGACACCTCACAAACTGAGATCATTTTAGACTAAACAAATCTCGGGCACTACGGTCCCGCTGACATTGACAGCTGGCTGAAATGGTGTACACACACACACACATACATGTTGTGCTTTCGTATATAGTCTTTGACTGACCATCATTAAGGACTCTCTCTCTCTCTGTCTTCAATGCCAATTGAGGCTCTGTGTGTAAGGGAACAAGTAGGACCCCTTGCAGTGGAAGGGGGACTTCCGTCACCCAGCGGTCCGTGCCCGTCCCCATCTCCCGAGTACTAACTGGGCCAACCTAATCCAGGTGTGGCTGGTTAGACCCCTCATCACCTGGCAATATAGGCAGTGCCGGGAAACGGGGAGAGCACAGAGGATACTGTATGCCGTCGAAAGGCAACAATTGTAGGGTCAGTATCAAACGTGCAGCACCAGGTGGGTGTTGCTTAGGAAGCACGTAGTAGTAGGATCAGTATTGAATGTACAGCGACAGGTTGTTGCTGTTGGGCAAGCATTTAGCTAAGCGCTAGGATTCAAGGATACGGTATCGAACTTTACACAAACTGAACTGAGCCTAGCTCCAGTTGCCACCGAGCTCCCCTCGTGGCTTTCTCCTACCGAGCGTCGGAGTGCCGGTTCCTGTGTTGCTGGCTTTCGCAAATAAAGGCTCTTTGTTTACCGCACTAGTTTCCAGACTCACCTCTATTCGTGACACTGTGCTTCTAACTTTTTCTGTCTAACGCTGGTCTTTGGGAGCTCCCACTTATAGGGGAGGATGCTTTCTCCAGCAGAAGACACTTTGAAATTCTTTTCTCTCTGTTAAATAAAAACTTTAGAAAATAATACAGGTGAAACTCTGACCTCTCCTTGAAGACACGTCGACACTCACAAACATCAAACTACATCAGAGCTATTATACATTTACATTAACATTTATTCATTTTGCTTTATCCAAAGTGATTTCCAAGATACAGAACCAATCAAGCATTTCAGTTGCATAGGGCAACACTGAAGTGAGTGCTACATGGAGTCCAACACATTCCTCTTAGTCATAAAATACAGATGCCAAGTGCTACATTGAAATTATGCATGGAAAATTAATCTGGGAAACATTCTCTAGTCAGTTATCATACGTGACCAATAGGGTAAGATGCTAAGGTGGGTGCAGAACAGTTGAGTTTTGAGGTGCTTCTACAATATGGAGAGAGACTTTGCAGTTCTAACGTAACTCGGCAGCTCGTTCCACCAGTATGGAATCATAAAGGAGAAGAGTGGGGAGTGGTGTTTGATTCCATGTGGTGTCTGTCTTCTCCTCTCTGGCTTTTCGTCCTTGGGTTGTATCTGTACAAACAAAAGCCAAGCCTGTATTGTTGCTCAGTGCATCTAACCAAACAAGCTAACAACCAAACTAACCAGGTGGGCGATGCTACAAGATGTGACATCACATGAAAACTATGAATAAAAAGAGCAAAACATTTTACAGAACTTCTATAAAAGTGAAATATTATGTGCAATAACTCACTTATTAACTCTTATATAATGTGTAATACCGCTTGAGCCATTAAGGACTACTTGTTATTTAGTGCTTATTTTTTATACTCAGTGCCTGTATGTCTCTCTGTGCACTTGTTTTATGTCTTTCTCTCTGTGCACTTATTGTATGTCTGTCTCTGTGCACTTGTTGCATGTCTGTCTCTCTCTGCACGTGTACCATAAGCAATTTCCTTCAAGATCAATAAAGTTTTCTGATTCAGTTTAGGAAAACCTTCTTTAATGTAAATCTCAATATTCCACTTCATTATCATAAGCTATAGCAAAACCAATCACAGTAAAGATGATCATTTTCAAATGTCAATGGTGCTAATTAACTCTACGCCATTGATGTCATTAAAAGGAAAGCTTCGATCCAGGTGTTTTTTAGCTGATCACCGATTGCCAATCGCTGGAATCAGAATTGGTCCATACCGATCATCATTTCCCAGCCACAGAGTGGGGATCCTCACACCGAAGCCCTGAGCCTATCTCCAGCTGATGCATTACATTTACATTTACATTTATTCATTTGGCTGATGCTTTTATCCAAAGCGACTTCCAGTACAGAGGAAACAATCAAGTGTTCGCATTGCATAGAGTAACACTGAGAGTGGTGCTACACGGAGGGCCAACACATTGCTCGTAGTTATAAAATAAATAACAGACGTAATTACTGTAGTACATACATACGTCAAGTGCTTATACAACTACAGAGAGCAACTACTGCAATAAATAAACACGCCAAGATCTTAAACTACCACC
>JBBPDA010068792.1:0-12846 GCA_037974385.1 Arnoldichthys spilopterus | reverse complement strand
GTTGTTTCGTTTCACTGTGTACTGTGTGAACTGTATATGGTTGAAATGACAATAAAAGCCTACTTGACTTGACTTGAAGCTGCTTGGAATGTGGTTAGCACATTAGCTGGTGGCTAGTGTGATATCTATGAGCTAGAGTGTTCTTCTGTGGTTAGCGCATTAGCTGGTGGCTAGTGTGATATCTATGGGCTAGAGTGTTTCTTCTTTGTTTAGCGCATTAGCTGGTGGCTAGTGTGATATCTATGGACTAGAGTGTTCTTCTGTGGTTAGCGCATTAGCTGGTGGCTGGTGTGAAATCTATGGGCTAGAGTGTTCTTCTGTGGTTAACGCATTAGCTGGTGGCTGGTGTGAAATCTATGGGCTAGAGTGTTCTTCTGTGGTTAACGCATTAGCTGGTGGCTAGTGTGATATCTATGAGCTAGAGTGTTCTTCTGTGGTTAGCGCATTAGCTGGTGGCTAGTGTGATATCTATGGGCTAGCGTGTTCTGTGGTCAGTGCATTAGATGGTGGCTAGTGTGATATTTATGGGAAAGAGTGTTCTGTGGTTAGTGCATTAGCTCGAAGGCAGGGCATTTAATTTTGGTTAGTGCATTAGTTAATAGTTGGCACATTAGCATGTGGCTGCAATGACAATTTAACACATCTGCACAAACATCAATTCTTTTTTTCTGTCAAACAGTTCAGCTCGGGGTTTTGCATCTTATCAAAACATCATAGCATTTGGCTAACTTTAACCTTTAAAGTTTTTGCTCTCTAAAGGTCATGAATGCAAAGTTGTGCTTATATTAATTTCTGTATTATATTTTCAACACATATATTTAGGGGCATTCTAAACTTCAGTATTTGTTAATGCAAGGAGATTTCATTTGAAGTCATTTGGGACCAATAATATTGGTCCATCTGTTGTGAAACAGCATTTTCCGATGGAAATAAATAAATAAATAAATAAATAGAACACACAGCATAAGGAATTGCAAAAATTTGCCATTACATGTTCCATAGCTCATTTGTATAAGCTTAAAAATAAGGTTAAATGAGATTTTAAAAAATAAATAAATAAATAAAATAAAAGCACAGCTTTACGTAACCATTCTGCTCTTCCAGAGCAAAACAGATTATTAAATATTGATTCAAATTAATAATCATATAACAATGCGTTTTACTCAAAGAGGACTTTTCAAGATTCCCAAAGATGATTCTGAGATCACTGTGCATCTCTCTGCAGTGTCTCAAAAGAGGAAGGAGGAATTCACAAATATTTAGGATCAGGAAGAAGATTAATCCAACATTTCACTCCTCCATATTAGGGTCAATTAGCCAGACTTAGTGACCACACTGCCTAGAATGCCTGCACCACAAAACTGGCTCAAACATAGCCTGGGTGTGCTATTTTACTCTTAAGAGACAGCTGTAAATAACAGACAGGCTTATAGAAACATTGCATCTGTCAAATTGTATGACAGAATGACTAGCTGAAACGGAATGATAATGTAAACATTTAATAACATATTAAACACTCATGTATAGGGAAATCCAGACCTTTTATTTTTCTTAAAATGGCTCAGTGATGCAATCAGTCCTCTTGCACTCAGCATTTAGCTTTTGCTAAGTCAGGTACAGTTGAGCTAATAAGCCAATAACAAGCTGGCCAGGGCTCCTTATTGGCTCTGGTCCAGCAGTTCCCAGAGTAAGATCGCAAGTCTGTGTTTTCCCTCTCAAAACCCCTGACCAATCACATAAGGACCCCCTGGATTAATGTATGGGTTTAATCAAATGTGTCAAATGAGGGGCAGCACAACAATGTGCATAGTGTATGTGTGTCCAGATTTTAATTATACACCAGTCATATCAGTAGCACCACTGACCGGTAAATTTAATTACAATGGCTCCTGTGAGGAGGTGGGATTAGGCATTAGACAGTAAGTGAATAGTCAGTTCTTGAAGTTCATGTGCTGGAAGCAGGAAAGAAAAATGAGCATAAGGATCTGAGCCACCTTGATAGGGGCCTTATCCTGATGGCTAGACGACTGAGTCAGGGCATCTCTAAAACGGCAGGTCTGATGGAGTGTTCCAGGTATGCAGTAGTTAGTACCTGCCAAAAGTGACCCAAGGACAAATGGTGAAATGACCACAGGGCCATAGGCACCCAAGACTCACTGATGCATGTTGGGGAGTAGCCTGGGTTAGCCTGTCTGGTCTGATCCCACAGAAGAGCTACTATGCTTTAAAAAGTGAAAGTTGACTTTGATACAAAAGTACCAGCACACACAGTGCACCACAGCCAGAGCTGGGACATACGTAATATTAGGTAGGAGGTGTTTATGTTATAGCTGATTGTTGTGTACCTTACTAGTTACAGATTGCTTTACTAATTTTAAATGTCAGCTCTTAACTGCCTTAGCTGTTTCACACTAAAATTAGAAATATTGTATCAGCGGAGGAAGAGAATCAGAATTCCTCCCTTTGTTCTCTTTCAATGAAAAACAAAGAAAAATTAGGATTTTTTCCCACTGAGAAAACCGCTGGTTGTCAGAAATCGTCAATACTATCCGCCAAATAAAATGTCTTGTTTATGGCGGACACTGTGCCATGTTATAATCCCTGCCTTATGCAAAATCTAATGTGCCTAAGAACAGAGACACAACAGAAAAGTGTGTGTCCAGTTACTCATGGTCTATGCTGATGTAACTTCTAGATCTGGGAAACCTGACTGGTTCAGGCACTTACTGCAAAAATGGAGTGAAAACATCACAAGAGCACTTATTTTTAAGCCCTACCTCTTTTATAACGTTCAATCCACACAGGACAACAAAAATATCTCACAGACAGTCAATATTCTGGTAAATGGCATAAAAGCTAAATAAGGCACCTGCAGAACATTTAGATTATTCTGCAATTGACCAGTGAAACCAAAGGCTTTAATGGGCAGTAGTGGTCTTGTGGTTAAGACATTGCCCTTGTGAATAGAAGGTCGCAGGTTCAAGTCTTGGCCCAGGTACCTCTGAGGTACCCTTGAGCAAGACACTGCCCCGCTACCCTGCTCCCCGGGTGCTTCTAATAGCTGCCAGCTGTTTTTCTGCTTGTGTGATGGGTCAAATGCAGTGTAACAGATCGTGTTCACAATGACATAAGTCTTTAAGTCAACTTAATGTGAAAAAATTGTTCTAAGAGAGGCACTATTACCTGGAAAGTCATTGATAAAATTCCATAAAAGGTCAAACATATGGCCCATCTAATAACATCCACCACAAAAGCCCACTCCTAAAATGTTCATCTTCAGCTCCAATTTTCCTCCCTTTTTTTAAATAAAAGACTTTAATACAGTATGTAAACAAAGAATGATGTAATATGAAAATAGTTTCAAAGTGTTCCATTCATTCCAATTTCCACACAGTCCATATATGGAAATTAAGGATCAAATTTATTGTTTTGTGATATCATGATACATAATATATGGTACCACAAAAGCCAGCAGTGATGTCTGTCTGCAGCAAAAACACACAATTACATTAGAATAAATGCAAACAAACAGAAAAGCAGTAAAACGAATGAAGACAAGCTGCTGTGTGTAAACAGTAGTTCATGTGTGAGCTTGTTGACATAACACAGGTTTGGCTCCAGATTTCTCCTTCATGCTTCCAGCCTTTAATTATTGGTGTGAAGTTCGATCGGCAGCACCTGATTTCATCTAATGAGGTACTGATTTGAGCCAAACCCAGCGATTTAATGGGAAATACAAGTAATGCCATGGGCTTCCATGAGGACAGCTCTGGAAATGGTTATGCAAATACATTTAAAAGAAAACATGATTTACTGTATCACTATTATGTTTTTATTCTAATATTAGTGTTATTACTGTTTACTGCCCAGCTAAACAGATTTTAAACCAAATTTTCTCAGGTGCATAAGACTTTCGCACTGTACTATGAGTCTGCCTATTTAGTCAGGCTCTCTCATTCATGCTGAAGTTATCAGGAATGTTTCTGTCTGGACTGCTTTCTGAATATGGCACAGGACGGTCAATCAGAACGGCACTCATTTACATATAAATGTCTTAAAGGCACAGTAAAAAATGGAAATGGTCATATAGTAATACATTAGGAATGTTTTTGGTACATAATATTTAAAGGTTTGTTAAAACACTGTCACTAACATTGTGGTCTCATGGCAAAAAAATGACTTGATGGTGGTCAGTTCTGTAACCTTTATGACAGAAACGGTTTGTCTTAGGAGGCCAGATTTAATCACTGCCTCTCCTACTGTTCTCCATGTGAGTGGGAAATTACAGGCACATGCACACGCACATGCAGAGACTACCACAACGCAATCAATTTTTTTCTGTTATCAGGACCTGAAAATTTCCAGCTCAAGGTCGTCTGAAACATTTTTGTAAGAGGTCATATAGTACAGTAAACATTCTCCACATGTTTGTATTTCTGTGATTAATTCTAAATCCTTTATTTCATTAAAGTAAAAAACATAAGTTTTCTCCTAATGAATTACCAATCATGTATTTGCTGATAATTATTTGAACTAATGAAAAAATGATGCATTAAAATGCTGGAAGACCTGACCAAAAAGCTTAGCGCCAAAACAGGATGGCAGACTTGGTCTGTTTGCCAAATCTTTGTCAGTTATTGATTGGAGGCCATAATTTATTAAAAAGCAACTGCTGTTACACTCTAGGGTACTGTAGCGGTCCCAGGAAATTGTTTCTGGAGGAGTATTTTGGTCACTCATGGCAACAAGCCAAAAGAAGCACTACTGTTTCCTTGCTGGAGCAGTCAACTGACACTCAGGTATTTAAATATAAACCTTTGTCTGCAATGCCAAGGCTCTTTTACACTTACAGTAGCAGCAGAAGTGTCACCTTTTAATATAAAAAAATGAAGACAGTAGATTCATCAATTTGTTCTACTGGCGAAGACAATGTCAAGATACTTCAAACAATTTTCATGACAAATCATGTCACAATCACCTGTTAAGGCAGAGCTGAATGAAAAACAACAGCAGTAAAATGTCTTAGTAATTCTATCACAATATGAAGAATTTTCAACATTTGCTGCACTAAAATCATATTTACCGGGTCTAATTCATTAAACATGTTCAGGAATGTATATAAATATATAGAAGTTAAATACACAAACCTGTACGATTTATCATCAGCTCGAATTGTTAACGTGCAACACGATATAAGAATAATCTTATTGGCAATAAAGGTTCAAGAGTTATGTAAAACATCAGTAGTACATTCTGTTGTCAGTGCTAGTTTTCAAGCCTAGGTAGAACATGGACTGCAGAAAAAACAAATCTGCTTACACTTCCAGTAGGCTTTTGCATTCCCAATAGAAAGAATTCTGTGGGTGGGAAAGCATAAGTCCAGCATGGAAGCTGCAGTCTGTCCTCGTTAGCACCAAACCACATTAGTGCATAACCGCCCCTGCCCATGAGCAAGATTTACTGTAGTTACCAAAACTGATAGATGTTCTGGGGGACATTGCAGACAGAAATCATTTCAGTTCATGTGGCCCACGTCTGCTTCAGGAATCATGTACACAGCTTGCTCTCTGCTTTTGCCATTATAACATATAATCAGCCTGTTGCCAGAAACTTCCAGTAGTCAACAAGGTCACTTTATCTACACAGTCTCATCTTCAACAGCTTGCGAGAGCAGAATATCCCACCAAAAAGCACTCAAAAGTCTCTGCTTTATTAGATTAGATGTAACACAGCCCAGTCGATGCTTCTTGAAGAGTGATTCATCAAAAATGTTGCAGTGCAAACAGACATCAAATTAAATGTCTCACTATGAGGAGATCAAGTGTTAATGGAGCATGGCACATCGACAGGCGGCAATAAATACTGCCCTATTGTCTATGACCATTATATTCTTATTACAGAGAGAGAGAGAGGGAGAGAGAGAGAGGTGTGAGGGAGAAAAGACTATCAGAAAGAAAGAATAGATGAAGGAAGCAAGAAAAGGAAAAAAGGAAGAAAAAAGAAACGTGATGAAGAGAAAAGACAGAAAGAAATAAGTGACAAAGGTACAGACAGAGAGACAGAGCAAGAGAAAAAGAGTGAGCAAAAGAGAGACTGAGGGAGAGGTCTGAAAGAAAGAAAGAAAGAAAGAAAGAAAGAAAGAAAGAAAGAAAGAAAGAAAGAAAGAAAGAAAGAAAGAAAGAAAAAGAAAGAAAGAAAAAGAAAGAAAGAAAGAAAGAAAGAAAAGAAAGAAAAGAAAGAAAAGAAAAGAAAAGAAAAGAAAAGAAAGAAAGAAAGGAAGAAAGAAAGAAGGAAAAGGTTCGATTTAAGCCTGTTGAATAATTTAGACTCTCACGCTCACAGGAAATCAAGCTCCTGATCAGGACTCTTCTCTCAGAGCCAAACGTTCTTACTGAAGCTTTTGTAGAGGGGAAAGTATACAGATATCATGTGAGACAAACAGATGACCCCGGTGACTGAGCTGTGCAGTCTTGACCATTAATAGTACACAGTCCTGTCAGAGTCATTCCTTCAGCTACTGTAAAGACAAAGCAGTGTGTCTCCAGTCCTAAAGAGAAAGGCTCATGTAAAGTACACATTACACCTCACTCCCTATTTAAGTGTGCTGCAAATGACTGGCTCCATTATAAAAGAATGTCAAACAAAGGAGTGAGTCACTCAACTGCAAAAATACTCTGTGGGTGGGACACATGAGGAATTTCTCTGTTACATGTCATTGCTGGAACAACTGATGGCACTTCAAGAGCCAATAAGTGTTTTAAAACCTACCACACGAAAAGCTCTGCGGGTTCAGATGGCCATTATGGTTTACTATTTTTATATAGTATATAGTGTGTATATATATATATATATATATATATATATATATATAAAATTATATAGATTTTTATAATTTTGGATTTACCAAAGACTTCTTTTGTGTTGTTTTATGTGCCAAAACGTTCATAAACCTCTTTTATATTCCCATTGTCCGCTTTAGGCCTTAAATTACACAGGCTGTTTTTGTGGCTCTTCCTTAAAGACTGATATATGTAGATGACTTGTTCTGTTTGGTCACATTTAAAAGCACTTCAGGATGAAACACTCCTTATAACTGCACCGTTGCCGCAAGTTGAACAGGTGGATATGAATAAAAACACTGGTTTTTAGGACATAATTTTGTGGGATATATCATTAAAGTGGTAACCATGGTAACCAATGGTAACCATTCTGTCCTAATGCAACAAGTCTCTTAATGCATCACATCCAGATTAAAAGTGCCACAACCACTGAGAGACCCGAGTGTAAATGACACCGCAGATCATTTTTCAGAGCACAGGCCACTGCACCAGGCCCTGGTGGGTATCACATGCAGCCCTGCTGTTGTGCTCAGTGAAGGGGAGCTGCTGGTTATCTCAGGCTGAAAAGAAGCTTCACATGACTCTGATCTGAAACTACCTTTCCCCAGCTCCCTTTAAACAGTTAAGACTACGAATAGCTGGGACACAGCTGATCCCCGACCAGTCTGAAAGAGCAACGCGTCATCGGTTCGGTTATCTCAGCCAAACAGACCTGCTGCAGCCTGTCATGGTCAGGAAGAGCAACAGGCCAGAACGAGAGAGCAGCTCGAGGCTCTGTTTTGATCTATAAGCCCCGATATGCTGGACGACATCAAACACGGTCGTGTTTTTATTGGTTAGGCAAACTCTCTGTAGGCAAGTGGTATAAAAATACATCAGTGTTGATGGTGGCGATTAAACTAGACTGATTATGGAATATTACAATTGATTATAATAATATTCAATAAGACCCATATACTGGAGGATTACTTATGATGACCCTGACTATACTCCCCAATGATGACTTATGATGTGTGGTATGAAGTATGCATTCATTTTGTATATTATTTATTTATTTTGTAAACAATTATGGTTACATAACCCCACGTGAATGTGGTGTAGCAAAAAATCCAGATGGAGTTAAATATAATAATAATAATAATAATAATAATAATAATAATAATAATAATGTACAGAGATGTAAACATGCCCCTGAAATGAAAAAAGAAACACTTACGCAATTTACCACCCCCTCTCCGCCCCCCACCCCCCCACGCCAAAACTCCTACTTAAACCTAGACTGCTGAGACGCCCATCATGGCAGTGAAAGGCCTCATGCTGCTCTGAACAGCTGCTGGGCCAACTGTCTGTTTGCCTGCCCAGTTCGAGTCTCCCAGACCATGATCTTATAGACAGACCCTTAAATTCACTTTTCTTATTCCTCCTCAGTCCAAACCTACTTAACCACCCACTCCAGTTCCCAAAACAAATGCCACACATTCACGCTCTCAAAAACAGCACAAATCAATCATTTAACTGCTACTTAAAAAAGCACAGAGTGCAAACCTGAGCAATAAGCCAATATTTAACATAACTACAAACTCTCACTTTTCTGAGCCTAAGGATAACTGAGCAGCTGTATTTCTTTACTAATTAGTCATGCTAAATTGGATTTAGTGCAGTGCAGTGTGAGAAACCTCAAAGGTTTTCTTTTTCATGTGCCATCACTGGTTCTTTGTGCCAGTTCTAACTTAGATCAGTAATAAATATTGTAACATACTGTATAACAAAATCATGTAATATTTGCCATATCATAAAGAAGAAAAACCTATATAATTAAATTCTTTTAAATAATAGTTTATTATAAAATATGTTAGCAAAGGCAGACGTATTTCTCAAATTCACATCGGAGTTCCATGATCACGTCTGCAAGCGTGGAGCTACCATCAAAAGGAACATTCAAACAGAACCTGAATGACATGGAGGGAAATCTGTCCACTTGTTACATGCCATAAAACCAATCTCATCATAAAGGTGTATCCAGATGATCATACACATACATATATATATAGGTTGTTTTCCAAGATACAGAGATGATACAGATACCAGGTTCTTCTTTTAAAAACTACCAAGCTTTAAATTTAGATATGTTTAAATGGAGCAGGCTACGCACAATAGAGGCATTGAGGATGTATTGAGGCAAAGATGATTTTTTTCACTGAGATGTTGCTGTTGTCATTAATTTAGCAGAGGTTTACCAACTAAAGCTTTTTACCTCTACCACAATCCAACTGGGCAAGCAAAACTAAACTCAGTGCAGAAATTCACATCAAGAGAACTGAAAGCAGTGATGTCCACATTAAGTGGCAGCAGTCCAGTGGGAACTCAGCAGGGTCTGTCATAGGACTGGTAGGAATTGTCAAATTTGGGCTTAAGAGATACAGATGCATTTTCACCGCTGGAACATCAGGTTGAGAAGTGTCTCAGACCTGTGGTTTCAATGATCAAATTTAAATCTTGGATGCATTTACACCTGCATTTTTATGTGGATAACCCCCATCCAGATATAATCATGGAGAAATGGCCAAGGTAATCATGGGCTTTGTTTGTCCTTGTTATTAACAGAGATGTGATACTGAATATCGTTGTATTGGGTATGGGTAGCATTGGGCCGAACCATGGGCCAATCTATTCAATTCAGTTCTGTTATTCTACGTTTGTGTTCATCCACATACACATCCATCCATACATTTTCTAAAACGCTCCATTTGTTTCCGGGTCGTGGGGAAGCTGGAGCCAATCCCAGCTGACTGTAGGCCTAAGGCAGGGTTTACCCAGGACAGGAGGCCAACCCATCACAGGGCAACACAGACAGACATACACACACTCACACCTATGGGCAATTTTAGAGAATCCAATCAACCCACTGCAGCCTTTGGACTGTGGGAGGAAACCAGGGCATCTGGAGGAAACACACGCAAACACAGGGAGAGCTTGCACATACACACATTAACTCTAATTCTTGTTAATTTTTATGATTTTTTTTACCAAGTTGCTGGTGCTCGATTATTATATTAATAATAAATGATTTATTTGACAGATGTATATGTATGTTACATTTAGTTTCACAGGATTAGGAAAGCAATGTTTAAGATGAGGCTGATGTTGCCCCAGGCTCGACCCCAGGTATCAGTACTGGGACAGAAAAAGTCAGATCAGTGCATCCCTACTTACTTACTGACCGGAATGCATTGCCATTGTTTTTCCAAGGCTGGCTTTTAACTAAATATCTCAAAAGGGTGTCACTCTTACACTAGCTTGAAATAAAACCCTTTAATAAGATTAATTTACAGTGAAGAACTCACGAAGCACTTTTATAAACAGCCTTCAAGTATTTACTACCTAAAGGCAAACGAAGAGGCTATTCAGCAGAAAGAAGCAATCTGGCAGACCACTTTCTGCATTACAGTCAGTACTCGCGCAAGGCAATCTGATGGAGCTATAATGAAGTGAGTCTGCAGTACGACCTATAAAAGCTTCCCCCAGCCTGAATGAAATGTCAAACCCGTAAATGATCAATACATACATAGATTTTCAGTATATATACAGGTTATTGAAGCTCAAGTAAGTTACCAGGAACTCTCCTATGTAAAAATGGGTGTATTTTACATATTAACCTAAAAGCTAACAATAACTAATAATAATAATTAATAATTATAATAATAAATATGATCCATCATATATGCACATACAATGTCACAAAAATTGACAATGAGGTGATAGATACCAGGCAACTCTAAGCATTGCTTTACCTTGGTTTTGAAGTAAGGGTTTGAGCTAAAATGTATTTTCAAATCCATGAATGGGAGAGTGATGTGTACAGGTTAATGCTAAACAGTATCTCCAGAAAAAAAAAAAAAAAACCCATTGTAGACCACCCCTGCTTTCTACCACCACATCACAATTTGTCAGGACACCTGGTGGTGCCACAGCCATCCATGGCCACGAATTTGGGTGGGTAGGGTGGCCCTTCCTCTCCCTCCATCACTCAGTGCAGTGTTACAGATTTACATACAGTAAGCTTTCTCCAAAGGCCTGTCACAGCAATTACATTATCAACTTATTGCACAATGTATGTACATAACCACAATCATTTTTTTGGACCTTGATATTGGCAAACAGTGTTTATATAAGTGTTTGTTTATATATGAGTAAACACACCTGCACATAGGACTGAATAGGCACTGGGACCTTACAGCCACCAACATTTAGCCAGTCACGCTACTTCTGGGTGCATGTATTTTTGGGTCTTTGAATGTAATTTTTAATAAATCAAAAATATAGGAACATTCAAAGACCCAAAAGAAAACACAAAAACCTAATATATGCACAACATATCAGTGAAATAAAATAGTCTTAAAATGAGAATTATATTGTTTAATCACATTATTTCTGGGACAAAAAAAACGTTCAACACAAGTGGTCATTGGAACAGGCCTAGTTTTCCACCAATCGTGTCGATCTGGCATTTTAAATAGATATGGTGGTGCTTCACATCGACTCAGACACCCTGCTTCACTCAGAGTGTGATTGGGGGAGTCCTAGCCGGTGTGTAGAAGTAAAATCAACTAAAAAGGGGCAAAAATCCAAAAACAAAAAAATAAAATTGAACTGAATTATGCAGAAATTCAGACAAAATTCACTATGAAAGAGACCTGAGGTTTATTATATTATTATTTAATATTTATTCATATAACCTTTATTCACTTTTTTTATTATCTTTCTCTCTTTTAATATTTTTCTGCAGTGGAACGTCTTGGTTGTTTGATTATATTTAAAAGCCGAATGTGAAGAATGTACAGCTAGAAAAGAGAAAAGTGTAAAAAAATTAACAGAGAGAGAAAGAGAGAGAGAGAGAGGCCAGAGGGTACCACCGTCTCCCCCATGAACACACATCGCACCGGTCAGTCACACCATTTGCCATTACACATCCTAATATCCCATTCATCTTAAAGAATGGCCAGTGTAAACAAAACAACTGCCTGTTTCTGACATCCAGCACTTCTCGTGCCATGACAGCCAGCTGTATGTGTGGTGCAGTGGAGCACAATGTTTGACCTCATTCCTCCAGTCGCATGTCAGCGGCACCAGAGAAGCAAAGCCCCTCACAGGCAAAAGCGCCCAGCGTTCATCGGAAATAAAAAATAATGTTTCCACGCTGATGAACAGACATCATTATTTCGGACTAAGGTGGTTCTCCCTCTTCCATTGCAGGCTGCAGAAGGATCTACAGTCTCCCCTCCACACCCACTAATCCATCCACCCACCACAGACCCCCCACTATAAGGGCACATGGGGAAAGGAAGCGTTCGATCCCTGGCTGGGATTTCTGAAAGACCACAAGCACTCGCTACTGTCTGCTCTGATCACAATGAGCTCACATACTTCATCCTTCTGCAGGATGGAAGTGAGGGTATTTTCCACCCTCAGCAGCCCCGTTCTCTATACATCATCACAGGCAGAATGTTGATGCACTGTAGGAAATGTACAATGACAGATCGTTTTTAAATTGGGGTCTTATTGCTCAGTATTTGTATGATGCCACTAAATTGATGTCTAAATTATTATTATCATTTCAACTGACGTGTGTTTTACTAAACGTTGTCTTGTAGACTGTCTAGGACAGTAATTCGTCTCTTCTCTAGGCGTGACAGGCCCCCACACACATACACACCAAAAACATTCAAGTTGGTATTGCTATCTTTGTTAGTACCTAGCATTGACGTCTGCGTTATTGTATTTCAGTAAAACTACACCTAAACCGAACCCCAACCTTTCCGTCAATAAACAAAAGACAATCTTTCTGCTTTTTACATTTTTTCTAAAAAAAAAAAAAGGAAAAAAAAGGTGCATTTGTGGAGCAAGCATGATTCCTTGTGGGGACCAGCGAAATGTCCTCTCCTACAGATTTTGCAGTATTCGTGTCGTTACGAGGACATTTGGTCCTCTCAAAGAGTTAAATACATGT